>JAFISD010000292.1:0-31311 GCA_022560085.1 Helminthosporium solani | reverse complement strand
TGATGGCCTGTAGAGGCCATTGCGGCCACTGGCAGATGTGTTGTGATACTTTTGTGATGGGTTTTCCAAAAATTGAGTTCTCGCTGTTTGTCGTGTATCACTCCGTAGGTGGAGCCGCATTATGTAAAGCATCACTGTCCATGATGGGCTTGGCGTCGCAGAGCTGGGGCCCTGGAAGCCCGCTAGAAGGCTTGGAGCTTCGGCGGCATGCATCCTCCAACTTCAGAAACAACGGCATCCCGGCTCATGCGCCAAATAGCCCTGTTGCAAAACATCCAGCGTGCATTTGAGGGAACTTCGAGGCTGTTTGGCCTGGAGACTGCTGGACAGCAGCGAGCTGGTGGTGCAATTGCGAGAGATTCTGCATCGAGGCCAGTCCGAGACACCCCTGAGAAAGCATGGCGAACGGCAGCTTGGGCTCCAAAGAGGCAGCGGACCACGAAAAGGCTTCCGCGCATGACATCACGGTGAATATGCCCTAGAGGATATACTCCAGAGTACTCCGTAGACTTTGCCGACATTTGCTTCCAACAGACGGCTGGCACATGGTGGCATAACCTCGTCCGCCTCCTTGCCTTTGGAGAGCATGCGCATAGCTAGTTGGCTGGCCAGCGTTGTATCATTACATATTGTACGGCAACCCAGTCCAACATTGGGTGAATGACACAAAGCCCGCCAAGCATGTCAATTCGCATCGGTTTACGTTTCTAAATTTCCAACATGGCTGTACGGAGTACTCGCACTCGCACTCGCACTCTGCGCGCACCAAATTGCAGGGGCACGGCAACTAGATGCTCGCCCTCGCCTTCTGCCTCCCGTCTGCGTGCAATTCACATATGTATACACAGAGGTGACAACATGTCGACCGCCGGTACGATGACCCCAGGAAGACATGCTTCTACACAGCTTCTGCCGCGCTTCTACCAGATCTGTCTGTGCTTGATACATGCACGATCTTGATCTTTCACCACAACGTACGCGGGCGTCGGGCCCACACCGAGCCTCAGCGCACGCTTCCGAAGCCGATCTACTGGCTGTTGGCTCCCGTCGACGACAGCAGAAGCGCCCAAAAGTAAAACAAGCACAAGTCAAAAGCCAGAAGCCAAAGATGATCAAGTCTTGCGGTATCTGCATCGGCATACCTAATCTCGGGGAGCGGCGGCACGCACTGGGACACCAGAAACGAATGCTGCATCTCCTACCGGTGCATTTCGCTAACAACGCGTACACATGTACAAAGTACTTCGTATGGATGCAGAAGCTCCGACATCGACCTGTCAAAACTCGCCGTTCAAACTGCGACCGGATCCAACACGCACGGCCGTTTCACCACACACACACACCTCCTGTTCGTCGCTCGTTCAAGCCTCGTGCCTCCGCCTCCGCTTGAGCACTATTTTCGTATCCGCTCGCTGTCCTCCAACGCCACGTTGCGTGTCAGAGCTCTGCATGCGCTGCCTCCTGGTGGTGTGTCCGTGGCCGGCACCGACACCACCACCGCGCCAGCACAACGGGTGCGGCCCCAGCTCGGTGTGCACGCATCATCTCCGCCGCCTCATTCTCACCAGCATCCCAGTACGGCATCAATGCATCAGCCCACCGCAGCCTCTATCAATATCCGAGCTCCTTCCAGAAGCTTTCCTCTTGAGCTCTAGTGCATGCGAGGCAATTTCCAGAAGATTGCCTTTGACGGCCGCCCACGACAGTCCGTGTCACAGGGTGCGTCGTGCGTTGCATCGTGCATCCTCCCCCTGGTTTCCAGATGTCTGCTGTCCAGACGAGTACCCTTTTGCCGTAGTTCTGCGAAACAGCAGCCCGGCACTGGCTGTCGAACAGTGAGCTTTTGCTCGGGGGTGGGTCAGTCACCACACCATGTTGTTGGCCGCCGGATTGAGAGGCCAGCCTCCTAGGGGAAATGTCACTCTGTACCGAGTATGCGCGCTAGCCATGTTTTCACAGCAGCCCGCCCAACCGTGTACGTACATACAATAATCCCCCCAGAATATGCTGCCGGATCTCGCACTATAAGCGGACGTGCATTCTACCGTGCGAATGGCTCGCCGGGAACGCGCCAAATCCTTCTTCTACATACACAGCCGCGTCATGCTGGCTACCTAGTAGCCACCAAATACGACCCCGACTCCTGCTCCAATTCGACAGCAAGATCGACCCCTTTTATTGCAGGTAGCGACAATATACGGATTCAGGACAGGTCACCCCTGACTTCGACCGTTGTTCGGACTCTTTACAATACATGTTTTGTGGCTCCAGCAAAGGCAGAAGGATCACAAGCTGACTGCAGCGCTGTCATCCAAACTGCTGGATACGTCACGGACTCCCGCTTATGGTTCTGCGATGGCTGATCAGTGCAATGTCCTCAAAAGGGCTTGTTTCGTGCCCTTTCCCCGCTTGTGCTACCCTACCCAGATAGATACCCTCAACCGTGTGCGCACAAACTATGATCATTGTGATGAGCACCTGTAACCCTGCCAGAAATACACACCTCCAGCCCTAAAGTGCCCTGAAATGTCATACGCGAATACAATCGTTCTTTTCTGATCAGATGATACAATCTGCTACGGAGTACTCCGTACAAGCGGAAGACTTTCCAGGGTGGTGCACTGACAGCGTCACGGGGGCAAAATCCCAAAGCAAAACAGGATATCCAACAATTTGAGCGCACATCTGTTTCCATCCGGGCTCATCAGGCTCAAATCGGTTGCACATGCAGGACTTTCATATTATGTACATCTAAAGTGACTAGTATCGTATCATTTAAAGCTAACCTAAAATCAATCCCCACCAATTCGCCTCCTTTTCCTTTCATCTACCCAAAATTACAACCATATGGAAATTTCACACCCTGGGAACACCGCCGGTGCCGAACAGCTCCATCTTGATTCTGTCGCTCGGAACGCCCAGGCTCTTCAACTTCGCTTCGGTATCGAGCATGAACGGAGTGGGTCCGCAGACAAAATATTGCGTCTTGTCGTTGTCCGCAAACAACAATTCTTGGCTGATTTTACTTAGTTCGACGCGGCCTTTGATATCGTAGTGCTTGCTCTCCACCTCGTCTTCTGCGGGTGCAGAGGAGAAGTACAAGGTGCGCAAGTTCTTGTTTGCTGCGGCCAACGCGTCAATATGCGACTTGAATGCCCGAGTCTTGTAGTCGCGAGCTCCGTGAATCCAGGAAATAGGTCTCGATGACTTCTCCTCCACCAAGGTGTTGAGAATACTGGTTAGACACGTCAAGCCCACACCAGCCGAGATGAATACAACCGGAGCATCTTTCTCACCCTCCTTCTCTTCGAAGAAAAAGTCACCAAATGGATGTGTGAGTCGCACAATATCCCCAACACTCTTCTTATCGTGCAGTATATTCGACAAGTACCCCGGGTGCGCCATATGTTTCGGTTCTCCAATCTCAACGGCCGGCTCCTTCTTCACGCTAATCCTCAGATAACTCTTTCCCGGCGCATCGCTCAGACTGTACTGTCTCGCCTGCCACACACCACCGTCCAACTCGTCAATGAAGATACTCAACGAGATATACTGTCCCGGCTTGAACCTCGGCAACTTCAACGCCTCGTCCACCGGCTCAAAGTAGAACGAGGTGATCAGCTCACTCTCCTTTTCCTTTCGCACAATCTTGAAATCTTGCCATTCCTTCCAGTACGCCGTGTCTTCATACAATCCCTTCTCTTTCTCGATCATGATGTTCGCGAGTTGCCAATATGCTGCTCCCCAGGCATCCATGATCTCGTCCGTTGCCGCATCACCGAGCACGAGCTTCATGTTCTTCAGAAGATAGGTGCCGACAATGTCGTACATTTCGGGCTTGATGACCAGACTGGCGTGCTTGTGGCATATTAGCTCGACTGCCGGAGAGAGGGCACCGAGGTCGTCAATGTTGGAGGCGTAGGCGTAGAGGGATCCAGCGAGGGCGCGGGCTTGGTGGCCGGTCGCTTGATGGGTGTTGTTGAAGATGTTCTTGAGAACTGGATTCGATGATATTACGTCGGCGTAGAATTTTGAGGTGATGGTTGTGCCGTATTGGGCGAGAACCGGGACAGTAGCCTTGATGATGGCGGCTTGTTCGGGGGTTAAAGCTGGTGCCATGGTCGGGTTCGTATAACTTGTACGATTGCTGGTGTTTGTGATCGATTTTGAAAACAAAGTATAACAACGCCCCTCTGAGTGCTTTGGCTTTGGTGAAAAGGTCTTTCGCGTTGTTGTTGTAGTAAGATGATATATGATTGTGATGAATGAAAAAATTCATCAGTGTCCATTCCCATCCGACCACCTTATAAACGCCGACCACCCCCAACCCCATCACACACATTTCATCATCTCCATAACGAAACCATACATTTCCGCGGAAACAATGGGCAAATACTCTCTTCGAGGCCAGGTTCAACGACAAGTCATCGGCTCACCCGCTCACTCCGCAACACCGAGCACGACACCCATCCCTCAAACCCTGCAACGCCGACAAAACAGGCAACATGTTACGCAGTAGCGGAACAATGTGATAGGTTCGTAAGCAAACCACATGCAACGCGCTGCATTTCCGCTACGTTTTCGGGCAATACCGTGTGTGCCGTTTGCCGATTTTGACGATGGGGTGATACTGTACTTGATGCTAGCCAGCAAATGCACGTATTGATCGGGACTTCGGTTTCTATTCCCACTGCCGAGTCCATGGAAAACGCTTACTCCCGCATGCTTAGCCATCGGAAACTTTTTATTCCCACCATCTCCCAATGAGATTCGATGGAATGCTAATCCGCACAGTTTCAAAGAGCTCTTCTTTCTCTCTTCCATGGACCCTTTGCTGCATTGTCTATGACGACTGTGCCTGGAGAATTGTACATGGCCCCTGCTACCCTACAATACGAGATCTTATTACATTGTTTGTCAAAACAGTACGATTCCAAGCCGGATGAACGCATTCTAGAACCCCTGCGCCTTGAGTTTTTCATGTCACGATGGGTTTTCTTGCAAAAGGGCTCGTATGCAGTGACTAAAAGTCACCCCATCGCGCTTCGTCTACACCACCCACGACCGAGTTTTTCCGGCATCGACAACGGAATCTCGTAGGCAACATCGGAAGTGAACTTATTGGGGCAATTGGGCTGTCCTGTGTAACTTTTTAGTGGGACGATGGGTGGAGCGTGATCGTGGGTATTTTTGGTGTTGAGGTTTGGTTTCTCCGCGGATCTGTGTGGATGCCAAGGTTGGCTTCTTTGGACAACTCCTAATTACTTGCAACGTCGAACTTGATCAGAAGAAGTATACTCTTTCAAAAACTATATTCATCCCCAATCTTTCCAACGCTATACTTTCGATGACCCTTTCCTCTTTCAAGTTCGAGGTAGATGTGCGTGAAACCGCGTTGGATCATGTTTCCTTGCTTTCGACGCCCTTTCAAGCCTGCGCGAGGAGACTTTTAGTATTCTTTTTCCAAAAGCAATTCCGATCGCATCAGTCAAGTTGCGAGGATGTCCCTATTGCCGATACAATACTCTAAGAAACCGACCGACTAGGAGACGCCCCCCCCAGGTTTATAAGGGCATGCAAGATTTAGATAGGCTAGGCTTTGTCTTCTCCTTGACATTAGTCACTGTAGTTTTAGAAGACTGTGGGTCTATCCTATGGTAAGACTGTGGTAGAATCTTGAGGTTGCGGTGGGTGTTGGTTGGTTTTGGTAGATGCGGCGGTCAGTAAGTCTTGTCATCAACTTCGAGAGCGAGGATGAGAAAAGTCGGAGAGGGGAGAGTAGTATATGGTTGGACGGTATAGATGGAGATATAGCGTTGCGTCGTTAGCTGATGATCTACTCGGAGTATACATTCGAGTTGTAGGACGGAAATTGGATATGACGTGAAGAGGTATATGCATACCAGCTGCCTGTGCAGGAGATCGTTGGTAGGCTTAAAAACACTAGTCTTGAGGCAACAAGCAGGTTTTATACTAATGCACCGCAATATGATTTCGCAAGACATCCTTGATTTAATAGTCGTAGGATCGAAAAGAAGACATTTTGAAAGTGGTACATTCTCCATTCATGTAGATCCAATCCCACCAGTAACCCCCAAAAGAAGGATGAATGAGAGTATGGTGAATGATCCCAGTTTAATATCACGTAACGCATACATCACATTACCCCAAGACAAACTGACCACAACTTGAATACTGAATTGAACATATGATCCCATGCCAATTACTACTATACACATGCCGAATCGAAAACCCATCCACGTCTTTTTGTATCCTCAAAAAGGACAAGAAAGAAAGCCCATTTGCCTGCGCCCTCACTATGCTAAAAACATAATGCCGCTACATGCTCGTTTCTCTCCTCAAAAATCACACCCTCCTCCCTCTCTCTCGGCAGCCCACACATGTACGCACTGTTTTATTACACCGAATCACCTTTACGTTTCCACCTACATTATCGCGCTCTCGGCACTACCCAGCCCTAACGACCGGCAGCAATAGCATTGCGGTAGTAGCGCGTGCTTAGTTCAACCGAGTACTTCAGCCACAGATCCTCAGTAAGCGGGAGCTTGAGTATGCGGGCACGATCGGACGTCTATGACATTATTAGCATCCATCCAAATCTTTTGAGCGCGAGGATACAGCGTACCTGAAGCTTAGCAAGACCCGCAGCAACCGTCCCCGCTATTTCAGTGAGGGCTGCCCTCTCTTGCAGCTCCATCTGCTCCCACCTAGTCACTACAATTTCCATCGCCCGGGAGATCTTAACCAACAATTCACGAATCCTCTCGCTTAGCTCCTCATCAACTCGATACGCAGAACGTTGTCCATTCAGATCCAGAAGCTCAATGTAGTCGAAATAGACCTGGCCACCGGAGTTCCAACCTAGGACGGGTTCTTTGCGACGGCGTAAACGGCCGGAGTCCGAGGTTGGGCTGCTGGGAGGCGTGGGCATGAAACCACCAAGGAGCTCCCGAAGAGCATCGTAATCCCGAGAGATGACGGAGTCGGGTCCCACATTACGACAAAGGACTTCATGGGCTTCTTTGAGCTCATCAGCCTTGATAAGGTGCATAGCCTGGCTAAGCGAGTCACCGTTCACTTTCGCTTGCAAGGCAGCGGCTGCATGGATCCAGGTTGTTGAGATGTTGAGGTCCGTCGTGAGATACGTGTAGATAGCATCTGATGCGGTGAGTGAGAAGGAGTATGAGAACTGTGCGAGGAGTGCGCGAATATAATGCGCTCGTGTCGCACTGTGCGAAATATGTGTGTAGGCCCACACTGCAGTTGTCCAGTGCTCTGGCGTATGCAATGAAGCTGCATACGTGAGAGCCAGTTTATCACCGAGCTCGATCACAGCCCCTGCGCCTTCATCATCATCTTGACCAGCCGTCGAAGACCCTACTGAGAGGAAGGAAGACCGCTGGCCTTCTTCTTCACGTGTTATAGGCATACCCACAATGCGTTCTGGGATCTCGTCAATATCTTCGGCGCGGGATTTGAAGACGTTGAAAAGCTGGAAGGACAGACGGGCGTTGAGAGGATGACCAGAAACATTATCGGGGGCCAGGACATCTTCGATGTTGACCATCACGTCCATCTTAGAAGAAGCATAAAGCTTGAGGATGCCCCAAAGCAAATCTTCGCGGTTTTCCTTTTCCGGGTCATTCCAGCCCATATCAATACCCTGTTCAACAAACCACGGGACTGGTTTGACGTCTTCCTTGCCAAAGCGGAGTGCGTCGGCGAATTGAGCAACGGCTAGCTCGATAGGCTCATCAGCTTTCGTACCGTACCAGAGACGGAGGCCGAAGGCTCGACGCCAGTCCAGATTGAAGCGGCTCGAAATGATGAAGCTGGACGACTTGTTTTCACGACCACCGCTACTCTTGCCCTCCGACTGTGCACAATTACCGGCAATCAACTCATATAAAGTGCGCACGCCTTCGTCCATCTCAGATAGTACGTCCATCCGCCTCCACTCCTCAAGCTGCGATGTCATGTCCTGACGTGTGGTATCGTCGCCTCCAATTTGGGCAATCATGGTGGCAAGTCGGAGATTATGACCTTCAATTAGAGCATGACAAGCATCTGCGACGGAATTGCAGCTGAGGTAGGCAATGGCCTTCTCCTCTGGCGAGATATCCGGTTCATCAGCATGCTTTTGAGCGTCTTCAAAAACAAGGGACTTCCAGAAATCGGATAGTTGTTCCTTGAGGTAGCGATCTCTGTACTTTGAAGCGTCGCCCTCACTCATACCCCTAGGGCGGACATCATCGAAGAGCAGGGAAAGTAATCTCCATGCCTGTTGCTCATGTTCGCTACCCTGAGTACCGAGTGCAACAGCGTCGGCCAAGGCGTGAAACTCGAGCAGATCAGGCTCAACCTTCAATTCTGCTAGCGGAGGGTGTCCGATAGCTGTAATTTTTGTGTGTTTCTTCTGGAGCTCAAGTGTCGGTGGCACCGCCTGCATCAGGTCAGTTTTGTAAAGCATATGGGGGTGTTGGTCTTACATCGGGGAAAGTGGGGAGTGTCATGAAGCGAATGTCCTTCTCGGCACCAGCTATTGATTCTCGTGGGTGAGAGTAGATGCCTTCATCTGCAGAACTGAGTTGTTTGCCTGTGTATACGATAATACCGGTTTCGCTGAAGCGGGGTTTGTTGCAGTAATGGAAGTTCTTGTCGGCGTCGCTCAATTGATCGAGGTCGTGGGATGTCTTGGGTCGTTTCGCATATGGGAACTAGAAAAGAATCTCAGCAAACTTTGTTCTCATTCAATTGCATCTACATAAGTGATGGACTCATGGTCCAGGGCATCAATCTATCAAGGAGACCAAGATCGGCGACCCAAAACAAATTGTACCCGATAAAACTCCAAAACACGCTGCCGGGAAGGGAAGTCAAACCTGTATACCTTGTCCGGCCCTTTTCGTTACTGTAGACTCCTGCTTATCCGTAGTCCCGAAAAGAGAGTCCATCAAGTCCATTCGATTCATTGTTGTCTTCGCGAAACGTCCATCGAGCGATTGAGCTATGCCTTTGGTATTGTCGTCGCATTCCCGGAGAACGTTGGCCTGGCTTTCGCGTAAGGCATGTCGATCTTGCTTCTTCGGGCTAATGGTGCGTTGCAGCGTGTTCGCCCAATCGTCGTCGAATACTAAAGGGCCTTTAGAAGGCGTGCCCGTCGGCCGTAGTACTTGGCTCGTCTTCAAGATTGACTTCGGCTTCAAAGAGTCCTTCAAGGAATGCGTCACCTTGGCGTTATTCCGCTCCGTGGCAGAAACCGGTCCGGACACAGAATCACGCATTTCCTGGTCTTCAGCCGATTCAGATCCACTTTCATCAACGTAATCCTGCTGACCATCAAGTGAACCCACGGAGCGCTCCCCTAAAAAAGACTCGCCCTGAGTCTCTTCCATCTCTTGATCCTCCTCATACGCAGCCTGATCTCCAAACTGACCGGGCACGTTGGCGCGCTTGCGCATATCCTTCTTAAAATCAAAGGTATCGTCAGGGCTCGATTGGGAGGAACTAGCAAGGGAGTCATTTCCGGGAGTGTTGGTCATCTGGCTCGATCCAAGCTGGGTAGGAGTCTCAGGAACGGGGCTTAAAGGGCTGGACTCTTCCTCTGACTCTTCCTCTTCCTCTTCCTCTTCATCATCGTAGTCTAGACCATAGGAAGAGAAATGCGGTACGGTGAAAGTCCATTCGCCAGTATCCGGTTTATAGCTCTCAAGGGTCGTACCAACAACACGCTTTAGGCGTTCAATGTGCTTCTGGTCTTTCTTCCCTGGACGAGAAAGACCCCCACGAGGCCATGAGTTGCCAAGAATGATGCGCGAAGGATGGTTCAAACCAGGTGAGCCCAGTGGAGGTTTGGGTACCGAGCAGTTTGCGCCATAGACGGTAGCATGGCGTATTACGATTACAACAATCTCACCGAAAATCCGATCGAGAGGAACCTCAGACAGATTGACAGGTTTACCCATGTTGAACTCAATCTTACCGGCCTGATCACGACCAACGACAAAGTTGGGGACGCTCTCGAGCTCACGCTTGCTCATAGCCTTCAGCTGCTCCATGCTGGGCACGGAATAATAGGGTCCTGGTTTGGGGTCGACGACTTGTCCATTCTGCACGTTCAAGGAAGACGAAGTGCGAGGTGTCAGAGCCCCATTCTCTGAAACGGTGGTCAACTCGTTACCTTGAACCTGTTCCATCTCCGGGTGTGTAGGAGCTGCGATGGAGCCCTCGCCATTCACTTGAGCGGGCTCATCTTCCCGACGAAGAACCACCGCATTGCTGCTAGATTCATCGACTGTTTCGCCATTCGTGAGCCCGTTCTCAGTGCCAGGTCCGGCGAAGCTGACGCGCTTAGCTTGCGAAGGCTCCTCAAAGAGGGAGCGGCGTGTGTTAATGGCCCGATTGATGTTCAGTTTCTTCAGACTACCGTTGCCAAACGAGCGGTTAGTCGTGGAAAATGCGCCAGGAGCAAGAATGCTAGTATCTGGCGTGAAGCTGTTTCGAAGGTTGCTCGCAGAAAGGCTCTTGCCCAATGAACGGCTGAGGCTGCCGCTTCCGAAAAGGCTACCATTAAGGGGACTGCTCTGGGTTGAGCTGTTTGGTGAGCCATATGTTGAGTAAGTGAAGCCATAGCCGCCCCTCTTACCTTGAGGGGTAAGGAGACGGGTCGACTGGGACGGGTTCAGTTTATGCTGTGGGAGAATGGCGCTCTTCCTGTTCTTCTGGCTACTAGACAATGGGGTGGCGAGAGGGCCAGGGCTCTGTGTCGGTGTACCAAGGCCACTGAAGAGGGCGTCATTTCCGTAAGGATTTGTGTTCATGGAAGTCTGCAGAAGGGAGCTTCCAGATGCGCCAAATAGGCTATTGTTCATAGCAGGTTGGTTTTGCTGTCCCTGACTCTGGCCACCAAAAAGCGAACCCCCAAGCTGATTGTTGTTCTGGTTGTTCTGTCCGATGTTACCGAAGAGCCCGCTGCTAGCAGTGTTGTTGGTTCCAGTCGAGTTCCCAAAAAGTCCACCGGGCTTCTGCTGGTTGTTCGATGCGCCAAAGAGGCTACCTGCAGTGTTCTGTTGGTTGTTCTGACCGCCTAAATTGCCAAAAAGACTACCGCCCATAGCACCAGTCGGACCAGCAGGGCTGTTGCCGAAGAGACCACCAGTCTGTCCAGTCTGGGCGGTGTTTGTGTTTCCAAAAAGGCTATTTGTAGCAGGCTTGTTCTGTCCAAAGAGTCCTCCTGCTGCTGCTGGCTGCTGCTGATTATTGTTACCGAACAACCCCCCTCCTGTAGCGGGTGTAGAGGTCGAGTTACCGAACAACCCAGGCTTTTGCTGATTGTTCTGGTTGTTTTGACCAAAACCGCTTCCACCACCCCCACCAAAGAGACCACCGCCCTGTTGATTCTGTTGGTTATTCTGACCAAATGCACCGCCTGAATTTCCGAACAGGCCGCCACCAGTGCCTGCGGCCTGGTTGTTCGCACCAAAAGTGGATGTGTTGTTCGTATTCTGACCGCCAAAGAGACTGCTCCCAGTATTCGCCGTGTTTGTATTGCTAGCGCCGAACGGAGTTGTCGTCGTATTCGTGCTCCCGAAACCCCCGAATGCAGGCTTGTTCTGAGCATTGTTGTTTCCGAACAAGCCACCACCACTCGTGGATGAACCAAAGGCGTTATTAGCCGAACCGAAAGCGCCCGCGGTGTTGTTGGTGCTACTATTGTTGTTGCCGAAGAGGCCTCCACCGGTACCCGTCGGGGCGGGATTCGATCCAAAAAGACCGCCCGCAGGCTTGTTCTGAGCATTGTTGTTGCCAAACATACCACTAGTGTTGTTGTTATTGCTGGCGAAGCCCCCTGAAGTGTTGCTGGCGCCGAAGGCTGAATTGGTGGTAGTGTTGTTGTTGTTGTTGTTGTTCCCAAACAGACCGCCAGTGTTGGTGTTGTTCGAACCAAAGGCAGACGTCGTATTGGTGTTGTTGGACCCAAACCCACCAAAGGGAGTGCTCTGACCAAAAGCGCCCGGCTGCCCGTTCTGGTTGCCGTAGCGTCGGCCTTGGTTGTAGTCAACGCTCCTCAGCTCCTCCAGGGAGTAATTCTGGTAGGGCTGCATGAAGGTAATGGTTTGGTATTGCACCTGGCCGCTGGCAGCTCCTGCTTCCTTCTCTTGAAAAGCTTGAAAGGGTGTGTTGGCTGTGCCGCTGTTCGATGTAGCGGCCGAAGAGCCGGCGCCAAATCCGCCCGTGTTCGTTGCACCGAAGGCATTCGTGGTGGTGTTGTTACCACCAAAGCCACTGCTAGAGTTGCCTCCGAACAGAGTCCCTGTGCCTGTACCCGTCGTCGAAGAACCAAAGGAGGGCTTGTTTTGACTGAAGAGACCGCCACCAGATGTGTTCCCGCCGCCAAACGCGGATGTAGTGTTGTTAGCGCTCGATCCGAATCCGCCAAACGTGGAGCCGCTGCTGCCGCCGCCGCCGCCGAACATGTTGCTACCGGAGGAGAAGGGCTTTGAGCCAAAGCTAGTTGTGGTGTTGTTGGTACCGAATCCACCTAAAAAGATAAGTTAGTACCTCAGCCCGCGAAAATAACAATAGAGAAAAACAAAGCTCGACGCGAATTGGCCGGATCAGCAGAGCACAACACGGACGATGGTTGTCGCGAGCGATCGATGTTCGAGTCGATCACTCGCGCGAGGTCCACGACAGGTAGAAAAATCGAAGCGACGCGCAGAAGTCGACGTACCTCCGCCTCCGAATGGAGAGCTCGTGTTATTGTTGCTAGCTCCGAACAAGCTGCCGCCAGAATTATTGTTGCTGCCAAAAAGACTGCCGCCATTGTTGTTGGATCCGAAGCCTGATAACGCGGAGGGTGAGTTAGAGACGTTTTACCGACACGGCGAAGCGCTCGTCTTTCCCGGCGCATGGTCGACAGCAGCGTGAATGCGGAACGCGATGGAAAAAGAAAATAAAGACCGCGCACTTACCTGAGTTATTATTATTGCTGTTGTTGGCGCCGAAACCCCCGAAAGTGCTCGACTGGTTGTTGTTAGAGCCGAAGCCCCCAAAGCCACCAGACCCAAACGACATCTTGGGCCTGTCGCAGCGATGCGCGTGCGAGGGAGTCCCGAAGAGTGAGCAGCCGGACGCGTGGGCGATGTGAGGCGTGCGATGGGCAATGGGCGGGTGGTGAGGTTGAGCTGGGCTGCGGACGGGGACAGGTCAGGTAATAGGTAGGTAGCGGGCAGACACTGTTTAAGAAGGACGCGCCAAGCCCCAGAAGCAATCGCGAGTAATCGTGAGCAATCGGAGACGACGCACAGGAGAGACACTCGAGGGCTAGAGAAAGAGTGGGTGGGCCGTCATAGAAAGAGAGCGCGACGGGCGAAGAGTGCTGCACATGTGGTTGAGGCGAGGAGGTGAAGTCGAGGCAGGAATTGGGGGCGACCGATGCCCAGAAGAATCACGTGGATGCACTGGAAGTGCTGCGTGGAGTGAGAGGATGACAAAGCGAGAGTGCAATTGACAAGTGATGTATGAGCATTTATAGACTGAACTGCATGTAGGCTGCCTGCATTCTGCCTACTTGCTGTCTCATTAGTGTATCTACCTACTGCTGCCTAGTAGACAGAGGCTGTGAGCCTCATAAGGCCCGCCTCCAGTGCTGTCTTGTAACATGTCAAGACATGCAGAGCCAGCCCGCGCCACAGTTCTGTACAATAGCCAGAATCCTGTTTCTTCGTCGTACATTTCCAAATCTAACAACATCCATTTACGTTTCCTCTAGGAGCCTTCGGTGCTTCGCAAGCACGCAAGCACACAAGGTACTTCGAGACTCGACTAAATTTATCAAACTCCACCATCCCACCACCCAATCGGTCCTAGTGCCTTCCGACGCGTGAAGCCAGCCAGCGCGTGCGCATACTTCAACTCCACCAAACAAGGACGTGTCCAAGGGAGAAAAAGAAAACAAAGCCCACGCCCACCACCAAGACATTCGCTCTTCATTTCACTCTACCCGTCGCATTCGCAACGCAACACCAGTGCAACCGAATCCTCCACACAATCCCTCCTCACCCACAACCTCATACATGGCCACATCCTCCACCAACCCACCCCTCGGCCCGCGCTACGGCCTCGGCCGCCCCAATCCCCCCATTTCTCAACCCCAGCAAGCCCAACACCACGCGCCAACCTTCACCGCACCCGCAACATCTTCCTTCCCTCACGCCTCTAAGAACGCCCAACGCCTCGAATCCGAGCGTCTAGACCGCGAGCGCAAAGCCCGCGAAGAGCGCGAAAGAATGGAAACCCTCGGCCAAAACAGCCTCGCCGAGCTCAGCGAAGAACAGCGTGAAGAAATAAATGAAGCCTTCAATCTGTTCGATTTGGACAAGGATGGATACATCGACTACCATGAACTGAAGGTCGCAATGAAAGCTCTCGGTTTCGATTTGCCAAAGAACGAGATTCTGGGTATTCTGCAAATGTACGGGGTGCAGGCGCAGACGGGGCAGCAGGGGAGGGGGAAAGCTCCTATTGGAGCTGGAGGAGGGGGACAGCATCAAGCGCCGCCGCGACTGTTGCTGGCGTTCAACTCGTTCCAGACGTTGATGGCACAAAGAATTCATAATCGCAATCCGGAGGAAGAGATTGTTCGCGCCTTTGAGCTATTCGATGAGGGTGGTAAGGGCAGGATTACATTGCAGGATTTGGAGCGTGTGGCAAGAGAGTTGGGCGAGGGGCTGCAGCAGGAGGAACTGATTGCTATGATCGAAGAGTTTGACATGGATGGTGACAATGCGATAAGTAGAGAGGAGTTCATCAATATCTGCTTGGGGTGAGTCCGCAAGGATAAGCTGATGTGATCATTTGAGAAACTCTGGTGTTTTCAACTTCTTTGGATAGGACTGGGTGGCGTTTTTTCGGATGAGAACCAGCATAGTGGAGTTGGGCGAACGAGATACCATCTTCAATTCACTACCGTCGATGAATGGCTAGTTTGCGTTATTGACATCAATACTTTTGTGCTGCAGTAGTGTAAAATCCCTATAACAAATCACCTGGCCTGGACTGTAGAGAGAGTTGCCAGGCTTTGACACAAAAGTGTACCCCGTTGGTTGGTTGTTTGGTTGGTATTGATTTTCGTCTATGAGTAGATATCTATCTATTTCGCGGCCTCCCGAAGGGCATTGAGACGTGCTAAGCTAGGGGTTTATAGCGCTTTGCGCCTACCTTAGAAAGTATTGCTTGGTGATCCTAACTAAGTCTTTCTTGCCTATTATCCCCGCTAGTTAGAATGAGTAAATAGGTAGGGTGGATACCTACGTATCTGCTAGGTAGGTGTTGTCTTTTTCCTTCCTCCCTCCCTAGCAGCTTGCTGCCTATACTGTCTTCCTTTAGCCCTACTTTAAGAGTACTTTGATATCCTTATATCCTCTAAATTAAAAACCTCGTAGGGGAAAACCTCTAGTGGTTTAAATAAGTAGTAGTTAGTCAGCGCCTCCTTACTAAGTAGCTTAGGGGGGAAAGTAGGTCCTATTTTCGCTTAAGAATGCGGGTTTTTTTTTATAAAGGTTAAATAGGCAGCTGCTAGGTTCGAACCAACTAAGGTAAATCGTGGCGACGAGATGCCTCCTGCCAGGTGTAGTGACCAACTACACCAAGCCACCAAAAGTGTACCCCGTGAAATTATAGAGTGTTCGTTAGATGACAGTGAATCAATTGATCTTGGTTTTGGACTAGAAACTGTGTTGATGTAAATGTCGAATATGATAAAATGTCTCCGTAAATTCCGAGTACCAGAAATTACACTTTCTATTTCCGCCCCGCCATAACGTACTATGTAGATTTTACCGCCGGAAGGCCCAATGATAGATGTAGACTAGCCCAGTCCGTTGGAAGAAAAGAACTGTCCGTTTCTTGAGACAAGCAAATGTGTAGAAAAAGAGAAAGAATATCTAAATTAGTTGTAAAAGACCAATTGCACGCTCCTCATCGACCTAGCTACTTACTGCCCGAGAGATGACCATGTATCGAAAAGGGTATCATGAAAACCTGTATATGTCCATTGAGGAAATAGTTTCACGAATGTGAATCATTAGACGCCGTCAGATCGTAAGATGATAAAAGGACCGGTTACTTATTGATTGACACATGTGTCGGTAGACGCAGGTCCTGATCGTATCCCAGTCAGTCGTGGACGGTAGTTTTAACGACGAAGATGTTGATTCGCTAGACGATACTCTGCGCCCTTTCTTTGTCTGTTGATGGATCAGATACTGAATCAACCCGACCATGAGCTTGTGAAGCTGCTGTTGCTCGTGAGACATCAGCCATCGGTGAGACACTGGCGTGAGACTTCGGAATATCGTATATAGACGTCGAGATTTCGGCGGTAGGAAGTGTGATGACACTGCCACGATCCTTCTTGCGTCGGATGATACCCAGATGGCAAGCGCAAGCACAGATGAGAGCATTTGCAAGCTCGGAAAAGATTTCGCAGGCTTGGTTGATTCTGGGGAGAAACGCAGCGACAATGAAGCAGCTGATGGCAAGAATGACCCAGAAATCCACCGAAGGCATCTTGAGATAATCAATGAATGCTTTTGGTTGCCGTATGGTAAGCTGCATCGCTTCAGCCGAATGTTTTTCGAGATCTACCCGCTGGCTGAGTACATAGAGAAACATAGCCGGAATCGAGATTCCGAGGAAGGTCCAAGCAGTCCTCCGAGAGGCATTTCCTGCAGAGAAGGCAAAACAAATGCCAACCAGGGCCAGAAGAACTATGAGAACTAAAATGCAGGTCTTTCCTAGATCAAGAAAGGCATCGAAAAAGGCGAACGCGCGTTCAACACTTTTGAACTTCGTACCAATGCCATCGAGACGCTGGTCTAGAAGGCCCATCTTCACTAGCGATGCAGCAGTTATATCATCGAGCCCATCAACTTTGTTCTTGAGCTGATCAATTTTACCGCTGGTGTTGTCGAGATTTTCCGAAATGATATCGTAGCTCTCAATCATTGCTCCGTGCTGAATTCGAAGAGCCAAAAGAGCTTTGTCGTGATACTCTTGAAGTTCAGCATCCATAGACCTAGTAAGTTCAGATCCTTCGTTTCTCAAGCTTTGGTAGAAGCTTCGCAGTTCGGCGCTTATCGCTTGAAGATGATCGATATGCCCTTCTTTAAGGGCAGTAACTGCTTTCGTCATTGCTGCATCCATGTGAGCATTAAACTTGTCGTTATGGGTGGTAATATCCACGACAAGCGATTCTCGGACCCGTCCAATCTCGACTTGTACTGACCGTATCTCTTGCTTGGTCTGTTTACGTTCTTTCTGCGCCTCCACCCTAGCGTCCTCAGCAAATTGCCTAAACTGATCGGTCGATTTTTTCATGTTGTCATTAGACTGACTGAAATTGTCCGTAGATTCTTTAAGCTTAGCTTGAGCCGCTCTCAGTTGTGCCTCTACACCATGAAGCGAAGACTGCAGCCGAAATGTAACGAGGGTCAAGTTTTTGTAGAGCTGTATTGTCTTTTCGCGGTCGATAGCGTGCCGGCTCAGCTGACACATATTGGCAGCGCGGAACTTCGCATTGCTGTAAGAAGTCCAATACTGTGGTGATGCTCGGATCGTCTTAAAACATGAGTGAAGATTCTTCTCGCTCGCTTCAGGATAGCATGGGATTTGCCTCGATGGTTGTTGCTGTGCGCGACCCCACCAGGAGCGTCTGCCACATGCTTGGATCGATGGAAGGAAAACATCACAGTCCTGCAATGCTCGGTAAGGTTGGTCGGGCTGGGCTCCGGCAATTTCACATGCAGCCAGCTTCACGGAGTATTCAAGCTTGATGTCGTCGAGATGCACTTCGGGGTGCTGTTTCGAGAATCCAGAAGGATCGTCTAGTAGTTTGCATTCCGTCATTAACTTCATTGCTGCCAGCTGGGTGCATGATGTTTCTGTAGGAAGTTTGTTGATCCAGGCAAGAGTCTCACTGAGTTCCTTGTCTTGGCTGATGGTGGTATCTTGAAGCAGCAGCTGAAGGTCAGTATCGATCTGGTAGTCGCGGTCTATAGACAAAGGGTATCCCTGCGAGGTTGCGCTCGGGAGATGTGAAGCGAGGAGTGAATACACCACTCCATAGGGACCGATTAGCCCGGTTCTGAACCGCATGTCTTCGATCTATTGGAAAGATCCAAATAGCTAGAGTATGGAAAGTCCGAGGTAGAAGACAATAAAGAGTTGTTCTTTGGAGGAGGGAAGCAGGGGCAGCAGGAGCAGAGGGCGTATAAAGGCAAAGGGCTGAGGATAAGCCGGTGGACTCTTGGTCTTAGAAACCATGTCACTACAAGAAAAAGGTACGAGGAAGAAGAAGACGCCGTAGTAGTTGCAGGTAGAACAGGGGGTGAGTGCTTGTGTGTGTGAGTAGCTTGTGTGAGTGCTAGGAGAGGTAAGGGCGTGAAGGCGTCAATCGATTATGTTGTAAGGCGGATCAAGTCTCTCACTCGACAACTGTCACTGCCTTATGGTCAGGGAGTGGTGATAGAGTAACTAAGTGGCAATCGCAACCCTCTGTGAGGTAAGGCGCGCTGTGCTAGCGCGGGATCACGGGAAACGATTACATAATCCTGTCGAACCAACATCGAGACTCCAAAGTTCCCTGATGTTAACGAGAAATTACGCGAACTGCCCTCAGCAACGGTTCGCCATGTCCACTCCCGCTCGACGGCGCGCTCAGCGCATTGTATCGGCCGCAATTGAATCGCCCATATCAGCTTTACGGACGCCCCTCTCCTGCCGCAGAACATTCGCTACAACATCGCCATGCCAGTCTAAGATCGGATCTGCGCCGCTTTCTATCCCGCCAGGCGTCACCTTCGAGATAACACAACCGCCGGCGCGAGCTCGAACTTCACGAGTTCAACCAATGTCAACGGCGTGCATCAAGGGACCGCTTGGCGAAATCTCAATGCCCATCCCTCACTACGTGAATATTAGTCAGGATCCCTCGTTATCGGGGCCGACTCTATCAGTGCAAGACTCTTCAGATGCACAACAGAGGGCGATGTGGGGTATGTGCTGTATCCACGATAAACATCA
Source organism: Helminthosporium solani (assembly GCA_022560085.1). Classification (NCBI taxonomy): domain Eukaryota; kingdom Fungi; phylum Ascomycota; class Dothideomycetes; order Pleosporales; family Massarinaceae; genus Helminthosporium; species Helminthosporium solani. The sequence goes on along the minus strand of JAFISD010000292.1, from coordinate 12,204 downwards.
CAATTAGACTGACCGCGAGACAGGGACAACCCGCGCCTACCTCCAGAACCACATCCTTGGCGTTAGCGAAGGCCACTCCGCCATTCTCAGTTTCATCGGAGTTGGATATCGTTCCTCCGTAGAAGACACTGCTACCACCGTTGAGCCCGAGTACCCCGGCCAAAAGTTCATAAACTTGAAAGTGGGATACTCTCACCCCATTGAGCTTGGAATACCGAAAGGAGTGAAAGCAAGCACACCGCAGCCAACTCGTCTGCTGCTAGAAGGTCCGGAGAAAGAGGTGGTTATGCAATTTGCGGCGAAGATACGGATGTGGAGGAAACCGGAACCGTATAAGGGCAAGGGTATCTTTGTGAACGGAGAGACGATCAAGTTGAAGAACAAACGGACGAAGTGATTTTTCACGGTGGGATTGTATTTGTATCATATAGACGTAGATTCTGCATGTACAGTACCCGTTTTTGCATTGAGATTTGTTACTACCACCAAAAACTGCAGTCATACCGCATTCGCCTTCAAGGTCTCAAGATTAGACGGCGGCTTGCCCTATTAGGAATTGGCAGGTGGTGAGTTCCAAACTACTGTGACAAGTTATATTCTATGGCTCTGATCGTTCTTATCTCGCTGTATGTAGAATACCTAGGCTTCCATATACAAGTTCGGATTCAAAGGACGTGGATGAGAAAAATGATGCGTCGTGAGCGCATGTCCAGCTTGTGTTGACCAATTCGGACCAACATTGTTGTGAGGCTCCAGATACCTTGTGTGGAAGTTGTGCTGGAAGGATTGTAGGTTAAGATGGAAACAAGGGGCCAGCCTAACACGCCAAGGAGAATTAGTCCCAAGATCTAACGCGCGGTCACATGACTTTGCTTCAGTACGTATACTGCTATGATTTGCAACACATATCAACTACAAATACCTTCACATCAGATGTAAGATAAGAGAAATACATAGAGTTACGTTCTCCCATGCAAGAACCCTCTAAACTCCTCCTCATCCTCATTATCACTACCCTCATTCTCCCCATCAAAAACCATCCCATGCAACCCTTCTCTCTCCGCGCCAATCAATGGCGCTCTCACACCCTTATACCTCGAATAATGGTCTCCAATACTGATCGCCAATGTACTAAGTCCATGTACCACCACACTGCCAAAAACTATAAAACATATGATTGGCCAGACAAGTGTAATAGTCCTTTGCATCTCCTCGGGTAGATGATCCGGAGGATGTGGAAGAGGAAGCGATGTATCCGTTTCGAGCTGTGCGCGTGCCTCGATGGCTAGGAAAAGCGCACCAACGCCCATAGGGCCGAAGTGTCCGCAAAAAAGTGCTTCGCTTGTTGTAAGAACATGTGGGAGGAGGTTGAGTTTGTAAAGGGAAAGAACAATGGGGATGCGGCGGAAAAGGAGAATCAGAACTAAGCTACCAATCAAACGACCGGGTGTGATGGAGTCGAGCTTATCAAAGGAAGCCCAGGGGATCATGGCGCCAAAGAAGACAAACAATGTACTATTGAGCATGAGATCAATTATGATGGGGAGTCGCGTATCAGCCGTTGGGCTGTTTCCGCCGTACGAGAAACCCAAACCAGCGCAGAAGGCCACTAGGAAGTCGTCGACGCCAAGTGTTGACGCAAATCCGATCGAAAAGACGGCGAGGAGAAGGTAGAAGGCGAGGTAGGATGCGCGCCCCATCATCTCGTGCTTCTGACTGAATTTGTATATCCTGTTGAAGAGATGGCCAATCGCCAATCCTAGGATGATTCCCAAAACGCATTGGTAAAGGATGGTGATGAGAAACCATTTCTTGATCATGCCACCCACGGTACTTCTCGTTAGAATGCAGAGCCCAACATAGAGAAACGGAAACGAGACACCGTCGTTGCACCCACTTTCAGCCGAAAGGAGGTTGCGGATGCGTTTAGGCACTCTGGTGCTGAATTGTGAATTCGCTAGCATTGAAGCTGCAAGAACCGGGTCCGTAGGCGTAAGACAGGCTGAAATAATAAGCGCAGTCGGAATATCGGTCTCGAAGATGATCATGATGAGTACTCCGCAAACAAGCCATCCGAAGGCCATGACCGGCCCTAGGAACAGGGCGAGAATTTGCCATTTGCTCTTGAAGTAATGTTCCGGCAGCTCCAGTCCAATGGAGAAACATTGAATGCCGACGATGAGACGAGTGACTTCGTGGATAACGCTGTCGTCGAAATCCCATTTGTAGGGCTCCAAGAGACCGATCCCTCGTGGTCCGACGATGATTCCAAAGACGGTGGCCAGAGGCGGTTCGGAGAGGTGGAGACGGTTCCGTATCATCAGAGAGAAGATAGCATATAGGAGGAGAAAGAAGGTAAGAACAAGATATGTAACATGTGGTGCAGTTGGTTCGAGTTGATTCCACATTGTCGGCAAATTGGAAAATGGGCAGGGTGTCAATGTCTATGGCAAGGATTGATCGACGGAACTAAAGTATCGATGAGATTACACGCGCCACTGTTGGAAGCCAGTGATGAATGCAACTCTTGTAAAAGACAAGAAAAAGAGCGAGAAGACGTCCGGAGAAGGATGCAGGGCTGCGCATTGTAGATTTGATGACGACATAGAAATCCCCACGCACGCTAAAACCGTAACCAGTATTGTATCCTAGGTCGCTGTTTTTTTATGTACTCTGCAGTTTAATTGGACGAGATGATTGGCTGCGCAAGAACATGCGAATTCGATAAATTCTGATTGGTGTCAGTACACGCGTTTCAGAGATCCTTATCCATGAATGAATTTTAAGCCGACTAGAGATGCTCAACCGTTCACAACTACCAAGCTTCTGTGCATACACGCGACTAAATAAACGCGTAGGGTGGGAGCGTAAGGGTCACCTGCAATCGCTAGGATCGAAACAAACGAGCCATGACCCTCGTCATATACGTGGTTTGATATGAGTAGACTCAAACGAAGACTGCACATAAAGATGGATGGATACCAATTCAACCAATATGCTATAAAGCACCGTCTCTTGCGTATGCACCACTCAAGAAGCCCACCGTTGGTCAATTTTCATCCGCTGTCGCAATCCAACATTAAAAATACAAAGACATCTACATCTAGCTTTCTGTGTCTTGGCTCTCGGCACCACTGTCCCAACGGACATACTAAGCGTCATCCGGAGGCGGCGAAAATATCGAAAAGCGTATTCTGTGTGCCTGCTACGGTGTAAGAAGGTGAATGGACTGACATGTCTCGGAGGACTTACTGATGGCAGCTTCGGAATTACCACAGCTATGGTAGCCAGAGTGTTGATGATAAAGTATGTCAGGTCATAATGGGTATAATGTGTGCTGATCAGAAACAGTGCAATGGGAACGAACATCAGGAATTTCTTGGCGGGGGTGTATTGATCCCCATTATCAATTTGCTCCCACATGTTGAGGTTGTCGTAGGCTCCCGAGTTGAAATCGAATGGCACTCCTCGCACGTAGTGGAACATCAAATAGGAGCCCGCCGTGTAGGAAATATTGGTCAGAGTCCATGACGTTTCTTGCGAAACACCCGGGAGGATATCGAATAGTATCTTGCCAAGAAGAATGAGAACGAAATGGATCACCCATGCGCCTAGAAACCAGCAAGTTAGATGATGTCCTGTGAAAGTTGCCACGTTTGTATTTTCCGGCACCGAAGAACCCCTCCCTATCTACCTCGAGTCTGGGAAAGGGTTTGTAGACACACTTACCCTTTGCATTCACCCACTGAGAGTTCAGGTTCGGCAGAGCAGACTGGTCGCTCAGCTGTTCTAGGGACTCTGGAGGCTCGGTGTACACAAGACTACTGCTACGCCGTCTCCTCGCTTCCTTAGTATCAAGTGGCATTTTGGGATGCGACGGGCTTAATTGGCGGGGTCGCGGGTCACCAGCAAAGCTGAGACGGGTGGTGCGATTGACAAGTAGGGATGACAGTTTGGCGGTATTGAGGGGGGGGATCGGAGGGCTTCGAGGACGGGCAGGCAAAGGACCATCTGTTGAATTACAGTCGGTGCCTAGAAAAGACAGGATCAGAGGAAGCCAGTGGATCGCGTGCTGAAGTGGGTAGCGTCTTACGGTGTACGCAACTCCTTCCGGGCTCCCGAGCTTCGGCGCGGTGAACGAATGGAAAATGAACAGCCTCGCGGAAGTGGATGCTGGTGTAGGCGGATGGCCAGAGAGACTGATGGGGGGTGTAGGCAGCGATTATCAAGTAGTAAGCAGCAATAGCAGGTAGTAGGCAGGAGATAGTAGTAGTGGTAACAGCTTCCCCTATATTGGCGGAGGCTCTGGCAGGGAAGGCAGGTGGAGGAGCATGATGCTCTTCACGACGCTTGGACTGCAACCGCAACCGCAACCGCACCACCCCAGCTCAGCCAGCCCGGCCCAGTCCAAGTCTTGGGATCACTTCACTTCCACACCACCATATCCGCCCATCACCCGACCACACAATGTCTGGCGCAACAGAAGTGTCCCCCCCGGAGGACCAGCTCGATGCTGTTGCCCCCCCAGATGCCGGCGCAGAAGGCAAGCCGTCCGTGAAGCGATCGTGGAGGTAAGACGCGTCATCTGTGCGAGAATGGAAGCGCAAACTGATGGCATGTCTAGACGGAAGTATCGCAAGATGCGTGCGAAGTTTGACGAGACCATGAATGCAAGCAACCAGGCGATACTGGATGAATGGCGGGCACAAGCCCTTTCACGGCGGCTGCAAGAGCAGAACGAGTATGCGCTTTTGCTCCCAGAGCATGTCATGTCATGTCGTGGCTGATGAAGAATAGTCAAATACTGGAACTGCTCCTTAGCATGAACGATGCCGCCCGCCTTCCTGCACCCCTCCGCCTCGACCTGCGCGACCTTGACGAGATCGAAGCTGCAGACCCGTTGCTCCCAGCAGATCCGACACCCGAGATCGTGCAACAAAAGCTTCACAAACTACGGGAGGACCTCGCCGGTGGTGTCATCACAGCCGATGAGTATGCGCGACGAGCGGAACGGCTGCACAATTCGCAGCAGGTGCAGCCGTTGCGCTCTCTCGCAAGCCTGGAAGCAAAGGTTCCGCACACCACCGAAGCACCGGACCCGCCAATCGACGGCATAGACCTCACCGAGACCGCACCGGGATACATGACACCTTCACACGAGGAAGAGTACCTTCTTGCATTCGACCTGGCCTTGGCTGATCCTGCCTATAATCCCGGCGCGCACGACGGCCGACCTCTCCGAGTGATCCCCACACAGAGTGCTCCACTCTCCGAGAAAGACCTCACCATACGAAACCCCAGCAGTGTATATAACTGGCTACGTAAGAATCAACCACAAGTCTTCCTCCAAGACAAGGAACCCCAACACCCTGAGAACGTATCCGAGAAGTCGGCGGCGCGGTCAGGCAATGCGGGCAGCCGTAACAAGCGCCAGTCCGCTGCTCACGGCACGCCTGGACCCAAAATGGACCACGAAGACGATGAGACGGGCTTCATCCCGGAGACGGGCAAGTCACGGAAGAGTAAGGGTGGTGGTGACGATGATGGCGCATATCGTCCGAAGGGCGGAAGCAGTCGACCCGCCAACAAGCGTAAGAGGGAAGATGGCGATTTGGCTACTAAAGGGAGCAGAAAGAAGAACAGACCGAGCGCAGGCGCTGTAGGCTGATCGTATTCGCGTACTTACGGTTCTAGTGGTAGTGAACGAGGGGTATATATGTGATTGGTTTCTCACTCGGGACGGCGTTGGTGCGTATGGGGCAGATACCCCTCGGGATATTATTTTGTAATTCGATATTGGCAAATGACAGTAATCGACAAACGATATTTTTATATTTCGAATCAGATGTTATGCTCAAAGACTTCCAAAGTGGACCTGATATGGTACAACACAATACAAAAGGTTTTTGTACATGCGTGCTTCATCATCTTAACGCTCTCCCACGTGCTCCTCCCACCATTGCCGGCACTGGCGTTGGTGCAGTCATTGGGAGACTCGTCTCGATAACCTTCTGTCCATCAATAAGCAGGCCGTTGTTCAGTTTCTCGTCGTCTGATTTCAAGCTCTGTGCCCTCTTCTCCTCGAGGTACTGCTTCCTCTCCGGTGTGAGGATCCATTTCTTCGGGAACTCGTGAACAACCTTTGGCTTGTGATGTCTGAAGTCAAATGGCACGTCTGCGAATGTATCCTTGCCATCCTTTGCTTCTGTCAAAAGCTTCTCAATAGTCTCGCCAAGGAAGCGCTTATTTTGTGCCTGGGTATCGAATTTCTCGCAAGACATCTTGATAATATCGGTATCTGGGTTGTAGCGTACGCCAGCAAGCTTGATGAGTTTATCGCGCTGTGTAGGGAGAAGCTTCATGTCGTCTGTGGTGAACTCGACGACGACTTTGTTGATGGCGGGGTGCCTTTCGCCGAGGTAGGAGGTGTAGCGGAAGCGGAAGGGAGTAGCGGCAGTTGGTGGTTCGAAAGGTCGCGCCAGCTCTATATCGTGTTAGCGTTTCTATCCCATCATGGAGATCCTCAGTTGTTGATGCGAGGTGGCACGTACGGTTCAAAAGAGGCAGTTCCCAAGCAATCAGCCTGGCATATTCTCTCAACTCCCTGTGCTTTTCCAACTCGCCGTGCCCCAGACTCGTCAAGTCATCGGCAAAGTAATCCTCGTCCGGTCCCAGGTCCTCTTCACCCTCTGCCCAGAACCCAGCTTTGCCCTTGTCTTGTTCTGAGACATCGAAATCCTCATCCGATTCGAGCTCATCCTCCCTAACAAGTTTGATATCTTCCCGCCCCTTACGGATAGCTTCTTGGATAGCTTTCGGATCTAGACCTTTCAGGTCTGCGACGAGTTTGACTAATTCTCTGGCAGCTCGAGAAGATAGTTTTACGCTTGGCGAGTCAGCAGAGGTGACATCTGCTGATTGGGCTTCTTTCATTTTGCCTGGTTGCTCGACTTTGCTGGACGCTTCCGCTGCGGCGGGAGCCGCGGAGTCTTCTTTGGTAGGCTCATCGGCGCGAAGAGGTGTAGTTGTAGAGAGTGACCGTTGCCATTGTGGCGTGTACTGGGTTGTCGCGTAGTGTGAGGGTATCCGCAACGGGCACCGCTGTGTGTAGACAAGCAACCGCCGTGATACAAAAGCCATTGGGACGAGATGAGTTGGCATTCACTACCCTGAACTTTTCGCTATACAGGAGCGGACCTCCGTGCTTGGCATCTAGCGGAATAAAGTGTGACCGCGCGCCGAGCACTTAAGCCTCACCTATCCCAAGCCGCCCTGTCATCTCTGTTAGCACTTCACAACATCCACACATTGGCATCTTCTTACTTGACGAGTGCTTGGATAGCTGGAAAGTGATTGGTTGTAAGGCCTATAGACTATTGTCCAATATGGCAGAACACACCGCTGATAAAGTTTGTTTTGTCACTACGGGTGCGACGGCACCGTTCACCGCGCTCATCGAATCTGTTCTAACACCTTCTTCCGTCGACGCATTACTCGAGGCCGGCTTTACACATCTTCTAGTGCAATATGGGACTGCTGAAGATGTCTTCAACACCCATGTCACCACTGCACGAGCGAGATTCCAACAAGCATTCGCCAAGGAACCTTTAAAGATCGACGGAATGGATTTCAGTACGCACGGGCTTCGCAAGGAGTTCAAACTGGTCCAACAATCGAATGGCCTGGTCATCTCACATGCCGGTATGCCGTTCCATCCGTTGAAGTAGGTAAGAATCACGCAAAAGCTTAACAAAGCTAGGTTCTGGGTCGATATTGGAAGCTCTGCGATATCAGACCCCGCTTGTTGTGGTTCCAAACACCGAACTCCTCGATAATCACCAAGAAGAGCTTGCTATCGCGATGGAGAAGTCGAATTACCTATTGCGAGGGGATATCAAGTATGCTTCAAGAACGCCGCGAAGTAGTTACTACTTTTGTTAATGCAATACTACAGGAAGCTCTCCGCGGCAATTCACAAGTCTGAAGAGTTCCGGGTCAAGATGTCCCAATTCCCACCTATTACTAGTGGCAAGCCCCGCGAGACGAAGAGTTTCGCCGCCATTATGGACGAGGCCATGGGCTTCATGGATTAAAGCTTGCGTTAGCCTCGTGTGCCGTGCCGATATCCAGCCCGTAGTTTCTGGTCTAGGACGTTTGATGACCAGTACACTAGAGGGAAAAGTTAGCCGGCACCACCGCAACAGGTATCCGGCACTACCCCAACGTATCTTGGTTGGTTATTGGCTTCCTGGTGGCTAACTAAAGCGCTATTGTGTTAACTAGGCTACACTTAGTAAAGTAATATTTAAATATCTATATTAATAAAATATATTAAGCTAGGCAATAAAGTATAATATTTTATAAGCTTATTTTAGTGTTACTATAGTAACTTTAGAATTTTCACTACCTATTTGCCTATTACTATGTAAATTATAATTTTAATAAGCTATACTTTATATATAACTACTATTAACTTACTAGACTCTATTACCTAATACTCTATATATTTTACTTATATAGATACTAAAATATTACTTTACTAAGTGTAGCCTAGTTAATATAATAGTACTTTAGTTAGCTACTAGGAAGCTAATAACTAACTAAGATATGTTAGGGTGGTACTAGATACCTATTACAGTGGTGCCGGCTAACTTTTCCCTACACTAGAGTGTACTTCAATAGTACGGAGTACATTCGAGTCACATTCCAGCCACACCGCCATATCATCTATTGTACACTGTAACACCGCCACCCCGCCACCCCGCCACATTACTGACACTGTAACACAGCCACACCGTAAGTTTGGAGAAAACTCGCCCGAACTTCGAAGCCCACAGGAGTCGTCACTGTATTACTCTTCATCCTACGTAATTTGAGGCTAGTACGATTTCCGAGACATCACTGATTTTCTGGGTGATTCTTTTATTCGATTTGCCTAGTCGCATTCCATCACGCGTTTCAAATCGTATTGAGTGCTCAACTTGGTCCAACACCATTCCCGAGATCTTAACATGTCGGTAGATAACGGCCCGATTAGAAGTCGCTTACAAGTTTACGGTGCGGACTCCCTACAGGTGATTTGAGTACGAAGCGGGACGCTAGCGTTTAAAACAAATCTTCCGTCCCTATCCGGAGGAGCTTAACAACGTGCGTGCATGCGTGCATGCGTGCGTGCGTGCGTGCGTGCGTGCCTACGTACAGAGTACACTTCGTGACTTCGTAAGTAGTTGACCCACTTCGCCACCGATGGACTTCGACAAGACGTACACTTCCTTCACTGCATGCACGTACGTTGATTTTAATATGAGAATGACACTTCCAGTCGGCTGTTTGTTAGAAAAGTATCACGTTGTCGTTCTTCTATCTCCTATTTGCTAGTAACAAGCCGAGCGTTTCAGGAATCGGTACAATACACAGGGAACAATCACTGGGGAGAGAAGAGATGTTAACAGCCAGGACAGATCGATGTACTCCGTACCTGACAGGGACATTCCCAACAACTCCCCGGTAGACCACTAGCGTTCTATCACTCATCCAGCCTTGTTCCCTCGTCACGTCGCTTCATTTACTTATGTGATGACGTTGCAAAGCTAATATTACACTCGGTGATTTTCAACGTCTAAATAGGAAGTCTGGTATGTGCCAACTCCTTTAGACTGCGCTACTGCCGTATGGATGGATATCTCTCGGTGGTAAGACCAACGAGCATATAAAGAAGGTCGCTCGTTCCTAATTAATTTTCACCGCATCACTATCTTCTACACATTTGATACCCTCGTCGTCAATTGCTTCTTCATCATGAAGTTTTCTGTAGCCTCGATTATACTGTCGGTTGTTCCCGCCGGAGCTGTTCCGGCACCTCAGGCTTACGAACAAGAGGCTTCTCCTTACCAGAATGATCACCGCTACCCTCCTGAATCTTCTGGCTCTCTGCGCGGCTCCCAGGACCTTATCGGCTACAGTCCAAATCAAGAAATTTCGAAACCGAATACCGTGGTACCGTCTAGTGATTTTGAGATGGCACAAGGGCAATCTGCCGATGAGAAACTAGGATTGTACATCGATCTCACAGAGGTCAAGAACCCTCAGCCTATCCGTGGGGGAACAACAGGACCTACTGAACCTGGCCCAAAGTAAGTCGTTTTTCCAACGTTCTACAAACGTTTAACTGACCACTGACAGGACTTCTGGCTATGACCGTCTAAACAGCGATTTATTTATTCCTCCCGGCACAGATGTTGGAGAGGTTCCGAATGCCAAATGGCCTTTCAGTCTCTCGCACAACCGACATGGTCTCGCTGGAGCTGGCTGGGCTCGCCAACAGAATGTTGACCAACTCCCAGTCGCTACTAATATGGCCGGTGTGAACATGCGCCTCAGTCCAAATGCGTACCGCGAAATGCATTGGCATAAGGCCGCTGAGTGGGCTCTTATGCTCAATGGATCCGCGAGAGTACAAGTTGTGAACGAGGCAGGAGAAACATTTGTCGACGATGTCACAGAAGGTGATGTTTGGTTCTTCCCTGCCGGTATCCCTCATACAATTCAGGCCTTCGAAGGCGGCTGCGAGTTCCTTTTGGTCTTTGATACCGGTACCTTCAGCGAAGATGCTACTTTCTTGGTCTCAGAGCTTCTGCAGCATGCGCCTCAAAGCGTGGTCGCAAAGAACTTCCGTACTTCGATTGACACTTTTAAAGATAAGCTCCCAGAAAGCCAACTCTGGATCTTCCCTGGAACTCCTCCACCAGAAGATATTGAGAAGCAGAATGTTACAGGTGCCGCTGGCATTGTACGGAAAGAGGAAGCCTACACGTATCATTTCTCCAAACAAGAGCCTCACAAGGTTCCTGGCGGATCTGTCAAGATTATCGACCCGCTTACTTTCCCAGTTGCTAAAGGTTTCTCGGCTGCCCTTGTGACTATGGAACCTGGCGCCATGCGCGAGATGCATTGGCACACCACCTCGGATGAGTGGAGCTACTTCATCGAGGGCTCTGCTCGTATGACCATCTATCGAGCGCCTGGTAGTGCGCGAACTTTCGACTTCACTCCTGGCGATGTTGGTATGTTTACTCTGCACTTTGTTACCTGCTTTTAGGAACAATTTTACTGACTCGCAAAAGGTTACGTTCCTGTACCCAATGCACATTATATCGAAAACACGGGAAACACTACTCTTGTTTTCTTGGAGGTGCTCCTGGCCGACCACTACAGTGATGTCAGCGTCAACCAGTGGTTGGGCTTGACCCCGAAGCAGATTGTCAAGGATCATCTCAAAGTTGATGATGCTCTCATTGACAATCTACCCAAATTCAAGCCGCTGATTGTTCCCGGAAACAGCGATATGACAGCAACAAATTTCAATTGAAACCCGCTTAAGAAATAGGTAGTTGCACCAGTCTGAGTGTCATCGGTTACCAAACACCAACTTTTCAAATTTATGGTACCTGTTGAATGGGCTATCCATAAAGATAGGTTCTGTGACTAGTCACATAAGGTTGTACTTGCGTATGGTTGGCTCAATTAATATGTTATATTTTGTCTGTCCTATGTATGGAGAAGAAAGGAAGGGCTTATATACATAAGGTGTTTTACTATAGCGCGCACACACTTAGCTTAGGGGTTGATAAGTAATTACCTAATTAAGTATTTATGCTTACTATTGTGCCGGTGTGATTGGCACATGAAAATTTCACCTAATACACTCCACCTATGGAGATAAATAGGCCTATCTCTTTCAACAAGAGTAGGTAGATTATTATTAGATTATAAATAAATTAATTATTACTTTTATTACTAATTTAGATCTATAGATAGATTAATACTTATAAGTTAAATTATCTATTCCTACTTGCTAAACTAAGATACCCTCTTTCCTACTAGATGTCCTATATCTAGTAGGCCACCCTCTTACTCCTATATACAATGCTATCCTTCTAATACCACTATATCTTATAACTTGAATAATAAGAACTAGAGGTTATTAAGTTAAAGTATATATACTACTAGCTTACTATACTCTACTAGCTTCTAGAAGGATATATAAAACCTAGGAAGTATATATTACTTAAAAGAGCTTTATATAGGCTATATAACTTACCTCTCCTATAGTATAAGGAGTTCTCTAGTACGCTTAAAAGCCTTAGGCTTATCCTAGCTAAGGAAGAGCTATACCTATTCTTTAATACTAATTATAGGGTACTC
>JAFISD010000291.1:0-31319 GCA_022560085.1 Helminthosporium solani | reverse complement strand
CATTGGGAATTATTTAACCCTTTTACTCCCCCCCCTTACCCCCAACTAACCAATACTTCTTTTTAAAATCCCCCCAAAATTTATTAAACCCCCTCTTTTTTAAACCCCCCCCCCCCCCCCCCCCCCCTCAATCGCCGCTCAACAACATACAACGGCACACACACACACCAAGTTACGTAAATAATATTTGCGCCAGAGACCAAAAGCTCACAAGGCCAACAGACACCCACCACCATGGTAGCACAAGACCTCTAGCCCGACAGATCCCAACAACCATGCACCTACTACCATAATACTGAAGTGACTCGCCACGAGACATGCATGTGACGATATCTATTATCGATCGTCCAGCTGTTTACATGGAGCGAGTAGATCTAGCGTACGTTTGCAGCATACAGATGTAAAGACTAATAAGGTTGTCGTGTGTGATACCATGGTAGGATTTGAACACGCTTAGGCTGGGATCAGGGATGACGGGGCGTTTCGGCGAAGATAACGCTGGGTTGACTGGTTGCGTATGTGCTGCGGGTGATGTCGGCAATGGTAATGCAGATAGAGTGAGGGAGTTTTCTTGACTGATTGGTTGAGCTAGGTACCCAGGTGTATCAAACATAGTATTAGGCTGCAATATACACAAGGGCAGTTTTACACACATGAGTGACATGTACATATAGACAGACATGCATACATAGTTTGTACATGTGGTGAGATACGAAGTAGGTATGCAAGCTTACTGGAGAAGAAAAGAATGCCCAGAAAGGGTTGAGAAGTAAGTAAGCAATCAGATGCAAAAACTGCAACAGCAACAGCAACAGCAGCACCGAACGTGTGTTCCGGAATCTAGTTGCGCGTCCGCGATATCGATGTTAGTGGAGGTGTGTTGATGCCCTATTCGCGACACTTCTCGCACCGTATGCATCCTCGGCGAGACTCCGGCAATCCTATCCGCCCCCGTGGGGAACCAAGAAGCTATTGCGGGCAAAGAAGCGTTCAAGACGCCAAGTCTACACCAAGCGTCCACAAGCTGCGGGAACTTGGGCAAGGTCAGAGCGGGGTAGTAAGATGGTAAGATCGGGGTTACGATATGCTAGGCCGCAAGACCTTCTGTTTTGAAGGCCCAAGTGTAAGAAGAGCCGACGAAGCGTCAAACGATCACTGTGACAGTGAAGCGTACTAGTTTGTCGAGATGCCGGTTCGTAGATGTGAATGTACACGGTAGTATGACGAGTCTAACATGGACGAGTAAGGGTTCTGATGCTTTACAGATGGTCCTCGGGCAACGGAAGCTAAGGCAAATCTAGCAGGGACCCGTACGCTTACATAGTGTGTGGTACGGCTCTGTTGGCGGGAGGATTCCCATCGCCTTTCCGTATCTCCCCGAGCAGAAGGTGTAGTCAAAGGTCAGATGTACTCCGTAGGAGAAGAGCCAATACATCGGCAGTTGTGTAGCCTGAGAGATGCGGATAGCTGGGGTGATGGCTCGAGAACATGCTGTTCAGTGCGTCTAATGTCATGCAGGGACGATCTCGCTGCTGCAAAGATTGACGACCTAGACTCTCTCTCCTGTGACGCCATGAGCAGGATCCACATGATGTCAAAGAAGCGCCTGTCTCCTCCGTACAATATTGGGAGTTGTGGGGTTAGCGGTATTATTAGGGACGGTGATGTGTCCTGGGACCACAGGAACAAGGATGGACAGCTTCCATGTCTCAAAGCTGAAGAAGCGAGGGTGTCGTAACCATAGCCATGGAACTCATACCGTCTTGCCGTTTAGTAGTCGGTCTACTAGCCCGCAAGATGCATCGCCATAGCCAGACGATAGGCTCTTGCGACGAGGCAGCACGACACGGTTACTTGGCGGACGGCTTGTTTTGCAGTGCGTGCTCATGCTTTAGTCAGTAGACTATGCGGAGGCCGACCATGGCGATTTGCGTGCGGGCTCTACTTACTCCGTACATAATGTAGTAGATATGTATTCCGCATGGGTGGTGTGGTGGTCTCGATAGGCAGCCTCGTGACGCCTGTGGTGCCAAAAGGGTGGTATATGGGGGGCGCAAGGAGCGGGGTTGGAGTTTATGCCAAGCATGCCAAGGAAGCCAAGTACCTGGGAGGAGCGGAAAGTCGAATCACGTAATGGGAGGCCGACCAGGTGCATGGTGGCTTGAGGCTGTGATTGGACTGGTCTGACTGGCTGTTGGTGATGGTGATGGTGGTGATGATGGTGATGGGCCGGGGTCTCACCGTTTCTCGAGATCCCAAGTCGTACGATGCGACAGAGAGAAGTTTCATTTTATCAGAGAGAAATGTTGCTTTGCCTGGTCGAAGCAGGCTCGGAGATGGAGACGACTGGAGCACTCGGCACTATACGAGAAACATCAGCATCAGCATCAGCATCAGCCATCGCCATTCCTGCCTGGTGGCTGTGGAGGAGCAGTTATCTAGCCCTGACAAGTATAACACTATCATGCATATCTTCGGCGTCGTTATGTATGCGCCAATGATGGGCCGCGACATCCATGTATTTTGCAAACAGGGCATCTCTCACCGCAAGACGGATGTATGTAGATGGATAGATAGATAATTCCTTCGTAGAGAGAGCCACAGCATTTCTCAGCGAGCCGCATGCCAACGTGCCCATCAACCGATCAATGCTTTTCTCTCTCTCTCCCTATCTGTGCAATGGCAAGGTCAGAAAGCAAAAAACCAAAAAAAAAAGTGCCGTGCTTCGGGACGGGAGCCAACGGCGTCGGGCACCAACGCGAAAAAAGGAGAGCAGCGGGAGGTGACTCAAGGGTGAAGAGTTGTTAGCTCCCATGTATCTACGGAGTAGCTACTGGATACATGTGTATAGACGAGTAAGATTTCCATCCGGTGCGTGTACCGTCGAAGCGAGGTGTTCCTTTTCCATCAAAGGGAGCAGTGATCTCATCCACAATCACGAGGCAGCCATCCATCCATTCCTGGTCCGTATATGATCAACGGGAGTTCATCAACTGCGGGCGCTTACACAGACCTGACTTCATTAATCTCACGCGGGGGATCGAACTGTCTCTGCTCGCTACCGACGGCTGATGTCTGCACTGTTGATTGCCCACGTTTGCATCGTGCAGCCACAAAAAGCAACATTGTCCGATAGGCAGCGACTAGGAGGGGGTCCCCGAGAGAGCAGCGGGATAATAGTCAGACAGAAGAGGCTGACGGCTGGAGGAATAGCGGACGCAGAAGACGACGGGCCGGCTTGGAAAACTCTTGGATGCGCTTCCCCCTCCTTCAGCAAGACTAAGAAGAAGCCAGATGCCCACCAGCGTCTTGCCTTTCCTTGTTAGACGGTCGGGTGTTTGCGCAGATCCCTGACGCCGCCACCATGCGTGTACTATGTATGTACGGAGTACTATAGTATGTTTTGGCAGAATGGCAGTCTCGTCCTGGTCGTCGCGTTCGGAGCATGTTTGACGGGATCAGGTCGATGTTTCATTGAATGTCGCACAGATGGACAGAGGGCTAGATACCACATACTCTCTAGACGAGTAGACGAGTAGACGAGTATGTAGCCACGATAAGGAGGCCAGACGTGAGCAGTCCACGGCCAATAGGGGCACCCACGTTGTTTGCCAGACCAGCAGAGCATACCAAACGCATATCCACTTGGGTACTTGGATACTGCGTACATGGGCATACAGATACATAGATAGATAGTACGTGCAGCGCGGACGGAGCACTGTGTGGTGTGGAGTGGAGTGGAGCAGTACGGAGTAAGATGAGATGAGATGGGCTGCGAGAGGACAGACAAGAGAAAAGGCGGCCCGACGGTCTGGTACAGTAGATCCAGGGGGCGTTGGCACACTCTAGCGCTGGGTTTCCGCGTGGTGAGTGTGAATGCTAAACCTGGAATGGTCCCCCCATGCGCCCTCTCTCTCTCCCTCCCTGTTGATGGACACGACGTCGCTGGGCTGGCATCCTAAATCTCCACCCGGAGTCGGCAGGTCATCCCCCATGCGCACCAGCGTCCGCCGCCCAGCAGAGTGGATAATAAGTTAAAAAGGACCAGTCCCGCCGTGCCCCCAGTCCGGGCTTTGGTACTGGAATCACCATACATATTACGGAGTACTCCGTACATGTATACAATATTATATATTATCCGACCTTTTGCGCATTCCACGTAATTGTTACAAGGCTGATCAGATTATCATACCACTCGTCATACCACACTGCCTATACATACAGTGTGCCTCTGACCATCTACAGCCCCCCCCCTATTGTCACTTGCGTTCCGTCCACTTCCCTCGCCCATCCGTGTGTCATTGTTCTGTTACGGGAACGGACGACTATTGTCGGTGCCACGCCGCCAACAGATACACCAAGCCTCAGCCGTACCACCCACACGTAGTCACACCCACCCATCTACTATCCACTCCCTCCGCCTCTTCCGCACCGCCTCGTGCCGGCACTACCTCCCCCCAGGACTATCGTGGATAGCGCTCGTCAGTCAGCAGACATCGTGGACTGGCCGTCCCTTGCACGCGAAACGTTTCACGGCCGCTCGCTCACCATATCTCAACCCACCCACACGCCACGCCACCAGGATCGTTATAACAGTGTATACTTCAGTCTCTTTCGACACCCATCTCTCCACACCCGTGAGCTCCGGCACTGTGGCAGCAGCAATACACTGTGACCTGCCAACCCGTGACAATCAACTCACCACATCCTCACATCCACCACCCTCGGCCAACACGTCATCAATAGCCATTCAAAGCCTGCCCAAAGGCAGCATTGCCGCCAGCCGCCTCTACCTCGACATTACTTGAACCGCCAGCCGCCATGTGCATCGCCGAGCTCAACGTCTCTCTCATGCCATGCCGTCATCGCTGGTACCACCTCTCCCGCTCATGCACTCCCTCTAGCAACCTCTCCAACTGCGCCAACCGCCTGGGCCTCTCGGGATGGGAGATCAAGTGCGACTTTTGCCCCTACTGCTCCGGCTGGAACCTGTCCAACTCAGAGTACCGCCTCATCGGCACCGATGCCGCCCCTGCCTCTGGAGGGCTTTCCCGCACACCGTCCCTCACCCTCAACACGACGCGCCGTGAGATGCGCCGAGGCAGCCTGGCAAGGAGCGACAGCAGCACGAGCCTTACAATGATGCAGGCGCAGGAGAAGAATCGCGCAATGAACGCCAGGGTGGACGCATACTTCCGTGTGCCCACCTCGGAACCCACGCCCATCCCGTCCGCCTACCCGGGAACCTTGCGCGAGGCCGACGACGAAGAAGGAGGCAATTTGGCCAGCAGCCCCAGCGACACGTCCAGCGAGGGGCCTGAAAGCGTCCGGCACTCATCCACGTCGTCCCAACCTGGCAAGCCCAGCGTGTTGAGCAAGATGCGCCGCAGGTCCAAGAGACTCTCCCTCAGTCTCTTCAAGTGAAGTCCCTGCGCGTCGGCTTCCCAATCACCTTGCACAGCCCACGTGACCACGCATGCTGTCGAAATAATGTTTAAATCCAAAACATCGGACTCTAGCCCTCACTACTCCCGGTCCATGCCGCTCGACGGCCCCGCTTCCGTGCGCGCCTACAAAACAATAGTACAATATGCCTTCTATTCGGCCCGACACATGGCGCCACATAGGAGCATGCCGAATCTCGAAGGCTGTCCGGAGGATCACCAGCTCAGCTCAGTTCACGCCCATGCTTACAAGCAATCTTCTCCACTCTTCCTTTCTCGCTTGTCGTTATCACACCTAATTATCGATACTCCGTGTTCTACTCAGTACAAAGTAGTACGACATGGGCCTCCTTTCCTTACGTCAGATACCCAAACATGCACCCGGCATAACAGAAGCTCCTTTCGGGCGATTGTTCTCACACTCGCTTCTCCTTTTTCGTACTCGGAAGTACAAAACTCTGGCCTCAGCGTTGTCGAAAATGTAAGGTTTCCTGAGTGAAATCAACCTGGGTATAGGAGAAGCAAAGACATGCTGCTTGTTTTAACTTTGATTGTTTGTGTTCACATTAGCCATTGCTTTTACGGTCAGTAACGATTGCGTCGAGGTTAAATCTGGCATAGAAAGTGGTCGGCATTAGAGCGCTTCGTACGCTTGTTGATTGATCTCCTGTATGCAGTCAAGCAGTCAACCAGCCCAACTGCTTTTTAGCGCACACACATGTTATCTACTATACCCTTATGAGCACATTGTTTTCGATTTCGCCAGCATTCTAGCCTAGATCCAATCAGAGTTCGTTCTCATCTCGCGTTTTGACGTCCTGCACTCCACATCCAAACACTCGTCCGCTCACACACGACAGCAGATCGAAACGGCAGCCCTATTATCATCCACAATGGCCACTTTGACTCGATCCGATCATGTTTCTCATACAATTAGTGAACCAGGCTCGGCAATGGCAACCGCTCTCCCAAGTCCCGGTTTTCTTTCTACAATACTATGCGGGAATGCTTCGACCCGCTTCACCAATCTAAACCTATCAAACAAACTTCCTCCGACGTAGCCCCGCGCGTCGTTTCACTCCAATCCATTTCATTTAACCGCGCTAGATGTTAATTAATTACTGACTTTTGGATCCCATGGAAAGAGATCGCACCTAGTCTTGTTCAACGTCATGCCTTACAGACCCGTTATCCCCGAGAGTTAACACAGGTGAAAAGGAAGCTAGCCAGGTATAATTGTACTAAGCTAAATGTACAGCGCAAGCGTCGCGTTTCATGAACTCTCCGTAGAGTAATAATAAGGAAATGTATCATGGGACGCTTCTGTCCAACTTTATTATTTTTTTTCATTGGTACAGGGGTTACCGGTGTTGAGGATTGGTCGCTCGACAGTTGGGCTGAGCGAGTATTGTGTATCGCGTTGGTGTGGAGTCGACCATGGAGCTTTGGGGCTGAAGGTTTTCGACTACTGCTGCGGCTACTGTGTGAACTCAGGTTTGGTCTGGAGAACAACACCAAAGTAGCGATCGAGATACACAAATTCTAAATTCCAGTCACCTTGTATCGTCAGGTTTGTTGATTCTGTTTATCGTTCCCCGTGGTGCGATGTCGGTGTATTGCTTGCGGCGGGTTGGGCTGGCCGGTAAGTTGACCTGGTCCCCTTGTTCGGGGTGGCATTGGGCATCGAATGTGCTGATTGATGTGTGAACATCATCGTGTCATTCCTTCTTTTCACTCATTTCTTGTATATATCCATCTCTCGTCCTCTTCTCTTTTTATTGCTCATTGTTAGCCATCAGCAACCTAGTAGAGTAGGAGACTTTATTCCAAGTCCAGTCATTCCAGGATGGTGTAGCTACGGAGGCCGATGCTGTACTTCATAGTGCGAAGTATAGTGCAGGTGCAAGCAGCTACTACGTTCCTGATGATACGAACCTTGCAGAAGGATAGACTGGTAGCGATGCTGTCGAAAGAAAGCTAAGCTCTCATCAAGGCATCTAGGCCGATCCATACGCCTGGGGTAATGTTTCCTCCAGTGTTTCTTTTGCAGATTTAGTTCCACCATGCCATCTACGAATCCATTGTCGATCAAGAGCGGCAGATCCCGCAAGATGACAGTCGTGACAACGATATAGCAAGGCCCACGAGATTGGCTCGGCTCTGTTCGAGTAATTACTAGTGGCACGAATGCGATTGGATTATAATCGTGGATAGCTATTTGATGAAGAAGTACTCCGTACCTGGCTAGAAAGCAACAAGCTACTTGATTGTTGCAAGTCTACAAAGCACTATGACGTTTTGTAGAGAACATCCTTCGTTTCGAAAAGTCCAGGAGAAACCCAATGCAGTAATGTGAGGGAATGCACCAGCTAGTACGGAGTACAGTCGGGTTCGAAGATGCGCCAGAAAGAGGATACAACATCATTGTGATCACCACGGAATTATCCATCCTCTCTGTCCGTTTGGCTAAACATATGCGTATCGCTCATGCAATTTTCCCCGTTGTAATGCTTGCAACATCCGTTCCAAGCTTGAACAAGCGTGATCTTATTTTTCAAAGGACGATTCTCCAGCCTTTGGCGGTCCTGGTAGAATGATCGGCCATCCCGAATAAGCCGTTAGGGTCCCCGTCGTCGCCAGCATCAGTGATGCCATCGGCAACAACGAATACCGTCCCCATCTCATTCCGAGGTGATGGGAAGTTTTATTTTTCTTTGCAGAGAAATCAACCGCCAACCCAACGTTGCCGCCAACGTTAGAATTCTGGCATCTTTTACTACTCACCTATCTCTGAGTAGTTGCCGCATCGAGAGCCGTAGCCACACCAACCGCCAAACACACCTGTAAAGTCTCAGACTTCATAATATCCCTGACAGCACCAGGACTTTTCGCCACATCTTCCAGAGCTTGACCGGCTCTTTTGGTATTGATAAAACTTTTTGAACTTGAGAGATGATTGAAATGTGCATTTCCTGCTCTTGAACTTTCCTTTTTGCCATATACACCCTCGACGTATATTTGTAACTCTTTCAAGTTTTGAAATATTGAAGTGGCACTGGCTCCCAATTCATTTAGGATGCGTAAATTCAGATTCACCCCAGTCGTGTGCTTCAAAGGACGATAGATTGGCCAGTGAAGGTGGCTGTTTGAGCCGGGGAGTCGTAACTGTTACAAGGATACATTAAATGTAGGAACGAAGGTGGTTTGTTTTGCGTATCTCGCCTCCATGTTGCGTAGAATGGCAAATGTTCTATTCCAAAATCTGTCCAAATTTGGCTATCATCCTCGTCGTCTACGCTGCGGGTAACACTCACAGCAAGCTCGGCCTTTTTTTTTCTTCTTTTTTTTTTCGAGGGACGAAAAACGCACTGGACATGGTCAGATTAGAGATACCCGCGACACTGCATTCATTTGCAATCCAACATCGAACACAAAAAGACGGTGGGATGAAGCGAAAAAATGCACCTGGCGCTGATGCTAAAGAGAATGAAGGCCGTTGCTAGGGGTATTGGAAAATTCTACACTGTTCTCAGTTTCGACCATGGTGGAAGAGGTTCTTACAAAACAGAAGGGCATCGTGATAGTAATGATCCTTCCCAACCAGCATCTAAATCGTCATGTCTAGCAAGCATGTGAAGGAGATTCATAAAGGATGAGTTTGATCACAGGAAGACCGAATTTGAGGAGTGACTCATAGTTTAGACCATAAAATTAGAGGACGTATAGAAAGTGAGCAATGTCAGGAAATTGGGTGAGATGTTATCGGGGCGGGTGACACGGAATTAGACCAATATTTGTAGTACTGTCGCAGACGAGGGGGTGGTTGAGCTCATGAAGCTTATGCTTGAAGCATATGACAATGGGAAGGGAAAATGGAAGAATTTTTGCTATGTGAGATGATTTCATCTAATGGAGTTTTTGTTCTTGTAGAATGAGTCTCCGAATACGTACATGTCATCGTAATTATAACGATTGTAAAGCGCATTTTAAAAACAATGAGATAACCAAATTATAACACAGCGGTAATCTAGGATCATGTCTATTATGCTTTCTTTCCCTTCGTATGTACGATTAGTCTTCATTTATCTACAACCACACGCTTCTTCACAGCATCGGTTTCGCCTCCAGTGCCGCATCCCCATGCAACCTCATGACCCTATTCCTCCCCTCCCTACATAACCTCTCCACCTCCTCATCACTCAACCCAATCAACCCCCCCACATCTACAACCTTCTTCTCCAAACTCTTAGCCAAGATGAACTCGCCTGAACTCTGGGCAACCTTTCCCTCCACCACTTCCTTGCAAAACTTCGCATACTCCTCATGATGCACCTTACTCGAGGGATTCGCCTCAAGAAGGGCAGCAAAGACATGAGGCATGGCCTCAAACTCCCTCCACACCACCTTCACACCCTGGGAATGCAATCGTCGCGCGAGAACAGCATCTTCATCTCTTAGCATTTCTTCACCCAGAGAGAAGAAGATGGGAGGTGAGTTCTTCCAGTCTTTTGCTAGGAGCGGCGACACGAGCGGATGGCACATCGCGCTTCCATCCGAATACAAATCTTCACGTGGAGGCTTCGCCGGCCACGCTTCACAGGGTGGGATAACCATTTCACGCGTTTGGCTCGGAGTAGGCAGGTAATCGTATTTCGCAAGGGCTTCGATAGAGGGCAAGCTGCGTGTAGTGTCGAGCCAGGGGGAGATAAGGGCAAGACCACCTGGCAACGGTATTTTGACGTCTTTTCCATACCAGTTCACCTTTGGTGGTCCTTGACTTGGATCCGGGTTGGAGCGATGAATTTGCAAGATTAGCTGGAGTAGCGCAGTGCATAGCATTCCTCCAGCTGAATCGCTACTGAATACGATCTCACTGGCGGGTACCGCTTCATGCGGCGAGCCCCCGGGCGGATACAAAAGCCCCAGGTAAGCTGTGAGCGCATCCAACAGCGCGCTTGGGAATGGGTTCTGCGGACTCAGCCGATACCGTACGTTGAAGACACGACCTCCTGTGTCCTTTGCAATACGGCCCACGATTGGGCGGTACGTGGAAGGGTCGAGGAGATACATTGCGCCGCCGTGGAAGTAGAGAACCGTAACTTTTGAATTCATTTCTTTCATCAGACTTTCGTACTTGGCTTTCTCTGAGAGATTGGATGGTTCGGGCTCGTTGTCGCCAACACCTGCGCGGTAACCCGTCCATTCCGCTTCCAAAGGTCGAGCTTCTGGCTTCGTCCACGTTTCGTTTTCCTTGCCTGTTCCGATACACATGTCTTCGATTGCTTTGAATAGTAATTGTCGCACATCGTCTTCCCCCTCGCCTCCACAATCAAACCGCACTTTTGAGACCCAAACTTTCCCCTTGATGCCTGGGTCTTTCGTCGTGAGGCGCTGGACTTTTGTGATTGACGAGGGTTTGCTGTTCGGGCCGAGCATATCTCGAAGGATTTTTATGGTAAGTTCGGTGCGGAGATCCCATTTTGAGGATGTTGGTGTGAGGGAGAGGGTATGTGCCAGGGCGGTTTTGAGTATAAAAGGGGTCTTTGGAACAAGGAGCCTAAGGAGGGCAGAGGGAGAGGACTCCATTGTTGATGGGTGGCGTTTGTATCTATCCAGTAATGGGTTAGAGTACGGAGTAATTGACGAAGTCGATGTTGATGCTCGGTAGATAAATCTTTTATGTATCTACGTAGGACGTTTATGGGCGGGCTGGCTACCCAGCGTCGTATGTAAGAAAGCGAACACGGTGTGCGTTCTTCCTCCAAAGCAAATCAAGCGAGCGAAGCGGTTGTAGCAAGTGAAGCTAACGAGTTGGCACATCAACCGTGACACTTACTATTTTTCTGATCGTCATGAAGATGCACCGACAAGGATGGATGCTCAAGCATGTGTCAGGATCGTGAGCCTCGGTCCATACATCCCTGAAAGCACATGATTGAATGACGCATTGTATCAAATCAGCTGTCTAGGTACGAAGAGATATATTCTCTCTCACATAACAACTCCAGTCTATCTACTCCGTACTCGTCAAATGTCATTATCCTCCCCAGCGTAGTCGAAGGCGGAGGCAAGGAATCACGTGTCACCCAGCCTTGAGTGGCAAAATTTCGGTTATGTCGTTACACTCAGATGGAGATGAATCGTAACAATATACAATTGTCTACAGTCCATCCACCCATTCATTCATCATCTCCCATCGAGACTCCTGGCCTTTGATAAATACTTCTTGAAACCCTGCGGCGTGGTCAGAAATGCCTCATTCTCGCGAGCTAAGCCTTACTACGCGTGCTGCTATAGTTGCCCTGCGCTGCGAGGGCTTCGGATGGACCTATATATCCCAGAAACTCGCCAATTGCTCACCAAATGGGGTCCAGACTTTCTTCAACAGAGTCCTCTCGCGAGCTCATATTGATCGTGCAACCCCCCCAGATACACTAAATCTCCCTCTCCTGCTCAGCCTACTGGAAGATCCACATCACAGAGGTAACGAGGAGCGATTTCTCCCAAGATTCCGACGTGGCGGACGTGTTGCTCACATGTATACAGGCAGACCTACCAGGTCTTGCGAGGATTCTACATCACGTGCGGAATATAAAACGTGAAAGTACACCCCCAAGTGTTCGGGGACACCAGCTGTGCTGGGATGAACAAATCATCCTTCAAGGAAGAAAGGCCGCAACGGCTCGTTTCCACGAGCAAGACACTTTATGAAAAGTACAAGTGTGTGGTATTACATTGTCAACTATTCACACCTAGCCCAAGCCCTCCCAGAATCGACATGTCATGCAGTAAGAGAGGGGGAAAACAGAGCCCAGGGTATCGTTATAATCCAGTCCAAATAAAACAAGAACGCCATATATGCCAAACAATGCAAAAAAGGGAAACTCGTATCCAAAGGGCTGCATCAATCATCTGTACTGGGCTTACCTCTATTATAGGACACCATCTGTGTGTTGCCTAAGCCTTTGCGCGAGCGTTCTTCTCACGATGCCTGATTGTAGCTAGATACCTTTCAGGTAGCCATGGTTTCCCTTGGCACATTTCCACCTGTAACTATTTGCGGTCCTTGGTTTCGTGCTTTAGCTCTCGTTGGATGGCTTCATTCCGATGGATTCTGAGGAGGTGGACCATATGAAGTTGATCCCACGTTAAGCGTCGTTCGCGGTCAAGTGGTCCCGGTGAAAATCATGTGAAGGGACGTTGCAAAAAGGCGACCCCCCATGGAAACAATTGGATTCCATATTGGAATTGGTCCTCTGAGCGCTGTACGAAGATGACGGCCACGAAGAAGGATCTTGGGTAGCCTCCTAGCCATCCAATTCACCTTCTTCACTCACAACCTCCTCTGGCGCAGCGCCGTTGGTGGAGACGGGCTGCTGGCTTGGTGTTGGTGTGTCGAAGTCCATGGCGTCATCAGGCGAACGTAGCCCGATGTATATATTAGTCTCGCCATCCTTGCTCGGTTTCGCTTCGTATGCATCTGCCATGACATTGCAAGCGCGACGGATGTCGCGCAGCTTGACATATTGGACTTCCCACCACGGCTTGCCTTCCTCTTCGGGAAAGTTAATGTCGACGAGGCGGGCGGCGGCGTAGAGCGATGCGGCAGCGATTGCCCGGGAGTCGAACAGCAGACAAAGCTGCGTGGTTGAAGAGTCCGACAAGAAGGCCCAGGCAGCGTTCCTGAGTTTTTTGTTGTGCTCCACGCCGTAGTATCGTAGCATGTCGTACATGGTCTTGTACGGTGGTTCGACACTCAAATCGAAACACAAGCTTTCCAGCAGAACATCCTCAGAGTAGAGTATCGTATCCCTCCATTTCCAGAAGTCCTTTGTCTGCTCGTCGACCAGTTTATTTGGGTCTTTGAGCGCGACCCTCACGCAAGCAACAACCAACTCTTTCATTTTGCGACAGTTCTCTTCGACTTTGGTGGCGAGGAAGAGGGCGGTGGCGGCAACTTGCTGGCATAGTTTCAGCGACTTGGAATCATGACCAACGATGGGGGGAATGCTTACATAGTGGTGGAGTGGCTTGTAGCCCTGCCGACCCTTCAGGCTGTTGCGCATGAGGTACCTGTTGAAGAAGATGGCTGCGACCGACAAGGTGGTCTGCGGAAGCTTCAGCATCATCCCGACCTGCAATATGAAGTTGACGCCTTTTCGACGCAGTTCACGCTCTTCTTCAGGTGACATGCCGTCAAGGATCGAGGGCGCCTGTTTGAGCTCGTCTTCGGTGAAGAGCCATTGCTGCTCGGCTTCTACGACGGCGGGGGGCGGTGGTCGGGGACGTTCGCGCGTCGGCGGTGGGCCACCATTGCATGTAGTCGAGACCATGGTAGAGAATCAGAGCGTGTTGAGCTATACGAAGGACGAGTGTTGGTTGAGCGACGAGGCCAGTGTAGTTATCTGGAGGAAAAGAAAAAGAGTGATGACTGAGCAGTTTCGAGTCAACTGGTGGATCGCTGATGTTGCTGTATGTTACAAGAGTTTAGTCCAAGGCGACGGCGTGCTTTAAGTACTTCGTAGTAAGGAAGCAAAGGTGATCAGAAGCTGCAACAGGAACAGAACTGCTATTGTGCAAGTGGCGAGTCAATTGTCAATTGTGGTTCAGATGATTGAGCCAGGGTTGATTGGCACTTCCGCGGCGGGACGGGGCCGTGCGCTGCGCTAGTCTCAATGAATACAATAAGTATGAATAGAACAATCGCATACCGCACGTCAATCAATTGCAATATCGCATCTACCTATAATATAACAATAGTTTGTACTTTGTACTGTCATAGTATCTTCATTAGAATTAATTTGATTCAGGGCCAAGCTACGACTGGAATCATAAGACGAACTGTGGGAAGTAAACGCCAACCAACCACGCCTCCTGATTAGCGGTATATACCCTCTATTCCTCACAATCCATCTGATTCCATGGTGTCTGTTCAAAAGGAAAAGTAAAAAAAGTCAACACAGTGTCCGCCGACTCAATTGTTCCCTCTACTGATCAACCTAACGTAGGATTGCGCATAGTCCTCATTCCAATGGCTCTGCCCGCTGTCGCCTGTGAAGCTGTTCCACTCATCCGCCGTCCTCGGATCCTGGGACAGCACAATGTCGCTGGGGAGCCTGAAGACTTCCTTCGGCAGTGGCCCTAAGCCAAGGGTCTGGTTGTAAAATAACGTGTCCCATACACCTGGGGTGCCATCTTGAGGGGCCCCGGCACGTGTCTTGTCAAGAAAGGATTGTTGCGAGGTGGTGTGCGCGCCGAGGAGGGCGATGAGGTCGTGCGGGGGGATTGTTTTCTCGCGGAAGAGTTGGATGAGCTTGTCGGCTGAGTCGTTGACGCCGGGGAGAAGTCTTTCGGGCGCGGCTTTGGAACTATCTTTTCGCCCGACAAAGGTGCGGATCCGTGGGTCTAGAGGGCAAGCTATACGAGTGTGTTAGATTGGTAGTGGCAAAAAGGTAGGTGGTAAGTGTGTGACTTACAGACTACAGCATGTGTTGCCGCAAACTGAATGAGATCCGCCATACCGACATTGAATTGGGTTTTGATCACCATCAATATACCCACAACCTCTTAAAGACCATTGTTCTCTGGCCTCTTGATCTCTGATCCCGACAGCGCAATACTTCCATCCGCACCCCCATAGTCCTGGCCCGAATCGGCATTGGGTGCAGACCAAGTCCCGGCATCATGAAAGCCTAGACGAATCGATGCACGCGCAAACTTATTACATCGACCAGAACGTCCCAGGAACAGCAAGGAGAGGGTCTGAGATATTTAGTACCATACACAGCAAGTATCGGCTTTGCACTTGGCCGGTGGCTAACTGAGCCGCAGTTCTTGAAAGAGGCTAGCATGAACAACAAGCTCGTCAACGCGTGTGCTTCTGACAGCACTGCAGGTATGAAGGCTGAGAGACAGGCACTGACAGGGCTCTAGATGATGGACAAATGGTGGGTGGGTTACAGGTCGGGGCTAAAAATCTTTTGCGGGGAAGCGAACTAAACGCCGGCAGACAGATCTCTACACAGGGGAAAGAAGATTTGGAAAGGTCGAAGACGTTATTGCGCAAGGTGGTGATACGCTTATCTACTTAAGTAGGTAGTTATAGCACGCAAACTATTAGTAAGATATTAAATAGATATCTAGCTTGATATGGAATTTCCTTCACCCGGTCTACCGTATCGTCACTATACTTACAATTGACAACATTTTACTAAGAAGAGAAGCACTTGCTAAGAGGAGTAATATAGGCGCTGGGAGTGAGACGGAAATTAACATTGTCATTTATGCATAAATATAGCGAACGGTAAACGGCGATCTACATAGATGTAAACGAGATCGAACACACCATCCCCCAACACGACAGAGACATGGTTAAAATAAACCAAGAAATAATGGATCATGTATTTGCCATCGAAACTTTCCCATACGTACATGAGAGACGCGTCTACTAGCAACTCACGGGTACAAGACTGATATTATTCTCTCTCCTAGACTGACGCTTGGCGAGCTACTCACATACATATGTATTGTCCTACTGTAAATCAAGGTGCGGATCGAAAGGTTGCGTAATCAAGAAAAAGAATCATCACAAAGCGCAAGTCAATCACCAAAGGCTCCAAGAAAAAAAGTCTGAAAGCGAAACACCTGTCAATTTTCCTATCAAACCAGATGTACGCTTGAGCCGATTCTTCCATACAATCCATCCGTCCGTCCCATATGCAAGACCTCTGGCTTCCCGCCCGAACGCCCGAGATTCCTTTTTACCGGCCGTAGCAGTACCAAAACACACCTTGGGTGGGGAGGGGTGAACAACAACTAATTTACATCAGAAGGAAATGTTGGTATGGGACAGTCGCTCAAGGGTGCGGTATTACAATAATCTAGTGATAGTGATAGAGAGCTGTCTTGTTCTGGGAGTGGGATGGAAAGGATGACTTGAAGCCGAATGCGCCGCGAAATGCTCAGTTTGTTTGCTAAAGTGAAGTGTACATGTGTATGTGTCCACCTACCCATGGTAGATGGCTTCGAACAAGTAGATTACTCCAAAGCAGAGGAATGCAATGGCTCCACCGAGTGTAACTGCGGTGTATTAGCAACAATTTCGAGATGGAGAAAATGGGCAACTTACCAACGCGCATGCTGACTTTGCCGGCAATGGCACGTCCGCCGATTACAGCTCCTGCTGTGCAGATACCGTGACCAAAGACGGCGCCTGTAGTCACCCACCAGTAATCTGATCCTGCAGCCATCGCTACCGTAGCAATCTGGCTACGATCACCCCACTCGCCTAGAAACGTCATAACGAACGTCTGAACCCATGCGGGGCTAAGAAGCAGCGAAAAGAGGTTGTTGAGTCCTCCCAAAGCACCGGAGACGCCGGGTGAAGGGGCACGATCAGGCGACGAAGAGGGGCTACGAGCAGGGGCAGGAAGCCGAGAGCTTGAGCGTGATCGCCGGGCCGCACGGCCGGACTCGAGAGCATATGGCGAGATAGAAGACTTCCTGCGGTCTTGACTGCGTGCAAGATGCTCTTTTTCTTCCAGTTCTTGCTCTACTTCGCGCATTTCCTCGCCAACACCCTCGTCGGGGCTCATAGCAAGGCCCTCGCGCAGAAGCTTGACGCCGAAAACAAGGAAAAGAACAGCGGCAGCGAGATGGGTGAAGCGCTCGGGAATGAGTGTAGGTACGGCATGGCCGAGGACTGCCGAGAGGACTGTCATGACAATAAGGGCGGAGAAAGCGGCGGAAAAGACGAGGAGCCGAGGGTGGCGCATTGCCATCAAGGCAGCGACAAGGAAAGTTTTGTCTCCGATTTCAGAGAAGATGATCATAGTGAAGGAAAGGACAAGGGAGTGGAACGGTTGGATGACGCCGCCGGCTTCGCTGTTGCCAGGCAGCTCGCCGACCGTTTTGGGCGGGGTTGTGTCCAACGGGTCCTTCTTCGACGAGGAGGGCGGGACGGGATGTGGAATGTCGTGAGGTGATTCAGGAAGATCGTCTGGTTTCTGCGTCATTGTCAACTCAACTCTCCAGAGGATGCGCATGCATGCTCAACCTACCTCGAGTCCTTGGGCACCAGGCACGCGTGGTTTCGCGTCTTCGGTCTTGTCTCCCTTTGGCTTCTCCTTCTCCTTCAGATGTTGCTGCTCGCCGTGTGATGGAGGGACAGCCTTGGGTGGCTCTGGTATCTTTTCGGCCTTGTTACCACTCTTCTCGCGCTCTAGCCGCTCCTTCTCTTTTTGAGACATGCCTCCCTCTGTGCCTGTGTTCCCCTTTGGCGACGCCCTGTTGGGGTCGTTCATGACGCTGTCGTCTTCCTCGCCCAAAGCTTTCCATTCTTCCTTGGTAAGCTCGGGCTTGGCGGGTTTGCGGGTATCAGGGCGCAGCTCTTCTATCCCACCCGGCCCCTTCTTGGATGCCACGGATTTTTCGTCTACATAGGGCCCCTGGTGCGGCTTTCCATCGAAGCCGTCGACAGGCGCGTCTTTGGTGCCTTTGAGCCCGGGGCCTGGTGTGGCAAGCGGTGACGGGGTTGCCAGCGGCGTGGCTACCTGTGCGACTTTTTTGTCGGCAGCACCGGCGGGGACAGCCTTTGCGAGAGCGTGGAGAGCGGGCAGCAGAAGGAGGAGAGCGGTTGTCCGTGGCTGGCGTAGTCTCATGGTGTTGGCGGAGCGGGCAGAGTGTGCAGGGGAGTGTTGCGCGAAGTCTATCCGCGCATCTATCTAGCGGAGTCTGATGCGGTGCGCTGGAGGTGCTGGTTGTGGGCAGAAGACGTAGGAGATGGAGGTGGGTAGAAAGACGGCAAACGGCAGACGGACGGTGGATAGGTGTCAGCAGCTGGGGCGAAACTGTCGTTGCTTATAGAGGATACGCGCAAGGGGTGTGCGGCCAATATTCGAGCGGAGCTGTCGTGGCCAAAAAGGGGGCGAGCTGTCGCAAAGTCGATGGTGATGCCGCTAGAGATGGATACAGTTTATTATACGAAGGTTAGTGCCGTACAGTATGATGGTACAGGTATGTATATAGGTACCTAAGTAAATACCGAGTAGTAGTGTACAGATAGTTGACCAGGACCACACGTTATCTGTTTCTATTAGATATCTATCTATAGATAGTTCAAACACATCCTGTACACTCGCATCCACAATTTCCAAGGTTCCCAGGCTGCCGCTGCCGAGCCCGGTGGCATGAAAGCCTCTATTGTGGTCACGTGACCGCACATCCAGCCATCTGCCCGCACATCCCCTATCGACCTAGTCACGACTCCGTAGAGAACACCACACGCGTCATCTCCATCGTGTCGCATGCTGTCCTGTCCGTCATCATCATACATCGGTGACTGAAGGCGTGATCCACTGCCGCCTCCTCCTCCTCAGCAATTGCGCGCGCACGCCCACGACGCGTCCACCATGGCAGAGCGCAGAGCGATGCGATCAACTAACCGCCGCAGAACACCTACGCCGCAACCCTCTGCGGCAGCTGTCTCGCCACCTGCTGGGCGTACGCGCAGACGGGGGATGCGAAGCGCGAGTAGAGATGTGGATCTCCCGCTCGAAACCTCGAGGCCCCTTCGACGCAGTGCGCGACAGGCGAGCGTTGCTAGTGAAGGCGAGCAACGAGGCGGCGACACGGGCCGAAAGTCGAAGCAAAACGCGCAGAAACACGCCATTGAAGGTACGTTGCAGTTTTGCGCATTCTCTGGTTTCTAGGTAATCGTATCGCTGACCATGCACCGACACAGACCTCACCATGGTGGAGGAGCTTGACACGCACGTCGAACTAGACAATGTCCCCCAGACACCGCCGCAGCCTGCAGTCCATGTGGATGCTCTTCACCATTCCCCAGGCGACGCGTCGGAAATGTCGGGAACAACAGCTATCTCGTCCTTCTCCGATGTGGAAGCCGAGCTTCTAGACGGTCGCCTTATTCAGCGACATTTATCATGGCTACACCAGGCTGCCTCCACTTTCCTAGACCATCTAGCTCCTGACGAAGAAGACGACGCCGACATCAACGAGCGGATACGGAACAGCAACCGGCGCATCGAGTCCATGCAGATGCCCGATTCAATCTTTGTACAAGACTACAATGATTTCGAGACCATGCTTAGCTCTCATCTGTTGCGCTTCCGCACAGAGCAGCAACAGTACATTTCTATCCGCGCGGTTCATGGAGCCCTCTTTGGCCGCAATCGCGATGCGGCTGCCACTCAAACTGGTCTTGACTTGGTACTGTATGAAGCCAACCTTGTGGTCTTTGCCAAAGATATGATCCACACGGATAGAGGCGACAAAAGAGTGTGGGACTCAATTCGCACTCTCCAACGCCTGTTCCCAACACAATTCCTCACCGACCTCAGCTCAGATGAAGGCGTTCTGGATTCGCCCATCGGCAACAGTACACTGCTACAGGAGACATTCAGGCTAGGGCTGGATCTCCGGACGCAGCTAGCTATCATCTATTTTGACCACCGCGCATACGCAAATGACTTTGATCCCGATGAAATCATACAGGAGGTTTTCATGAGTGATGAAGACGATGCCGCATCCATTATCCAGGGGTGGCCTGTTTCTGCCCTGGGGGGAGAAAAGTCACTTCTGCCACAAGCTTTCCAAACCGAAGTCATAGAACGCTGCCAAGAGATACGAAAATATTTTCCTGCCGATGAGGAATCGTTTGAAGGTCCAGAGATTGGCCTTGAAGGGCTACGCCAAGCATTTCCCTGGCGTGGGCTGATTCTGCGTCTTCTCGATTGGACCCGTGCTCGAAAGGCAGAGCTTCAAATAGCATTGTCGTCCAACGGCGGCATAGACGCGATCCAAAAAAGAATCAAGGCCGAATTGCAGAAGCCGAGGCCGGCAGATGAGCGGGGAGTGCCCGCTCCACGATTATCACCTCGCAAAAAGAGGACCTCGTTTGGGCGAAACCGAAGGCGTAGTAGCCGACACTTTAATCCGTTGGCGGATCTCGACTCCCGCGTCATCAAAAAGTTAAGAGAAAAGGAACGACTGTCTGGTGATCAAGCACGGGATCAAGACCAGGTCCAACTTAAGGCTGAGGCAGAGACCAGGGACTCGCAGCCGGCTCTCCCAGCAGAGGAACCACCAGAGCCGGAGGAGGAACTGGCGCCAGTCATTGCGCAGGAAGATATATGGCAATTGTCAGATGACGATGAAGCACAAGAGACCGTGGCAGCTACTCAAGAGCCGGACGACGACGTACAACAGATGGTGGTAGTTGATGAAGAACCGGTCGAAGAAATTGCACGCCCATCGCAACCGCCGAAGTCGACACCCGGTATCTTAAAGCTATTGAAGCAATTCACAAAGGCGGGTAAAGAAAACCGCATGGTCTCGGATATCTTTGCACGACAGGATAATGCCGTTCGACAACACTTTGGGGATGGATTCGAGGATAGCCAGCAAGATTCAGAGCCTTCAAGGACGCAACCTTCTGTTTCAAAGAAACGAGCACGTCCAACTGACGATGATTCCGATGATTCCGATGCCTTCGAAACACGTTCGCGCATGGCCAACGTCCACGAGATGAGAGAAAAAGCCAAGTCCAAGCGTGTTCGCATCGACACCGTATCTTCAAGTGCGCCTCCAAGCCACCAACCTCCCCCCCAGAACAATGCCATCCACCATGAGCCAGTCGAACGGGTGAGGCGCCATAACGAGATTGATGCTCTTGACATGACAGAAGAAGCTCCTCCTAGGTCAACATATGACCACCAAAGGAAACTTGCCAGAGCAAACGTTGCCGTCAAGCCTCGCAAGAGCAAGTCAATATGGACGACAGAAGAGGAAGAGGCACTTGTAGAATACACTGCCCAATTTCGACAGCAATATGCAAACATTCTGAAATATGATCAGTCGGCAGCGGGGTATGGTGTATTGGGCGATCGAACGCAGGTCAACATCAAAGACAAGGTGCGGAATATGGCGACCGTTATGATCAAGTAAGTGGGATTTGAATGATAGATAATGTTTGCTTGCGGAATACGAATATTTTGCTAACATGGATGAAAGATCAGGGACCGGTTTCAAGGTCGGTTTTGAGGACGTTATTAAAAAACATTCGAGTTATGGGCAAAAGTTATTGGATGATGGTTACGACTGGTGACGTCTGGTGCCTGCGATATGGTGAAAGCGAATCTATGGCGTATATGTAGTTTCCCGTTTGGGGTTTTGGAAAGTTGGTTATTAGGGGTTACGGTTGGCGGTAGGGTTTGTGTTCTCTGATACCCGCTTATGCCAGCCAGCATTTGGCTGACCACGTCGATTTTTGCGATTTCTTTTCTTTCCAAAATTCGACTAATATTCTTACCATACAATCCTCCTATTCACTTGCTTTGATGCCTTGGAGGCATTGAGTGCCTTCAAACGTTCTCTCTCCATCTAACACCCTACTCACTCTCCCTTGGCAAAACTAGCTTCGACAACTGCACCCTTCATGACAGCCTCGCACTTTCGTTTCTCCCCGTCACTCCCATCCTCGCCATGTACCCCGAAAGCGACCAACCGCCTGGCAGCTCGTCTCACCATTTCCCGTTCGTCGGCCCTGCGCTGCCCCTGACGCCTCCTCGCCTTCATCTCATCGCTCTCTTCGACGCGCTCAGCCCAGCCTTTCTCCCCACCCACGCTCCCGTTGATTATGGATTCAGATTGCGGCGGGCGGACCTTGCCACCGCCGAAACCGTAGGTCGAAGCCGGAGGCGGGAGAGGAACAACATCTGGTATATCGGCGCCGCAATCCTCTCCCGACTCCAGAACAAGACCGCCTCCAGCATCGTCATCGTCTTCTTGGGTTCGACGGGGGGGAGATGGCGCGACCGCAGCTGTGG
Source organism: Helminthosporium solani (assembly GCA_022560085.1). Taxonomy (NCBI): domain Eukaryota; kingdom Fungi; phylum Ascomycota; class Dothideomycetes; order Pleosporales; family Massarinaceae; genus Helminthosporium; species Helminthosporium solani. Next base: position 9,028 of record JAFISD010000291.1, on the reverse strand, counting down.
CAGTAGGGGACGTTGTTGGAGGTGAGGTAGAGGGGGGGTGGAGTGGGTTGGGATTTGGAAGGCCGGGACCAGGAATCCATCCAGGACATTTTGGAGAAGGGATGTGTAGATTTTGGGATAGAGAAGTAATGTAATGGACCGGACGGAGCTGTAGACATTGCAGTGATGGTAGAAGAAGGTTGGTGAGGCGAGGACGTCATCGATGTGTAGTAGCCAGAGAGTTTACCTCGACTACCTCGATACATCTACATTAGGTACCGAGTATGTATTATTGACTTGATGGTTCAAATGTTGACTGATTACTCATTCCAACGTTTACGATTAACTATCTATTCACATGTACATACATGCAGACAAGTACATACACATGCAGTGTCTTCTCAAACCATATTTTGCAATGATATGTGAGCATCCCTACATTCCTCCACGCCTATCCGAGGTGTATCGTACATGCTCAACCCACAAACGCACATCACAGCCGAGCTTAAGGTGCCGGCTCGGCCTCTCTGTCGCACACCCAGTCCGCAGCTCCGAATGAAAGGCTCCATAAAGATGTCGTCCCCACCGCGTCAGCACGCACTCGGGGCTCTTTGTTGGACGGCTCTCCAGGCCTCATTCTTCGCAGAAAAGCTCATCACGTCCTGTGCGCCAGTCGAAAGGCGGACAAATGGAAGCGCTCCACGGCCTCTCAGCAGCAGCAGGGCCTGCGGTTTCGCTAACCGAGGCGTCGACACTCTCTCCTTCGCTCTGTTACCCATCCTCCGCATTGTCCAGCAGAGTCCATCGTGTGCGTCGGCGTCTGGTGAGTAGTTTGCACCGTACAGAGAGGCCAGCGCTGCAGCCAAGGCCCACAACCGCGTCGATGGTGCCGTCGAGTGTGCTGTTGGACCCCACGGCGGGAGAAGCCGGGCCTGTAGCCACCACCACCACCACCACCACCACTACCGCCAATACCACCAATACCACCAATGCCACCAATACCGCCGCTACCGCTCCCATCACTTCCACCTGTGCCGTCGTCGATAGTGTAGCCTACGTGTCTGAGTCTGAAGTTGCATCTGCGCGCCCACGACGTCCCACGGTGCAGTCGGACATCCAGGAAACCATCTTGCGTCCTGGCTCGGTGCGCATCAATGTCCAGGGCGCCTTTATCAGCGATGAAGAGCCCCTCACTCCCCGTAGCGACGACTATGACCACGATACCAAGGACATTCGCCTGCCTAACCATACCGCCGTGGTGAGCCATGTCGCGGTCGATGTGAGTCTCGGCGCTGTCTTTGGACCACCCTGTACACTTGCATTCGCTGTATCTATTATATTGATTGCATCCGGTGTATTCACCATCTTGGCTGCGCTCGCTGTATCCATCATCTTCGTCATATCCTTTGCGCTGTACGGCCCATGGCCGGTACACACGGCCCTGTGGAATACATGCTGACACGCCAATTGATGTCTAGATTGGAGGTTCGCTCGCCAAACTTGTCTATTTCTCGCGCGAACCCGACGAGAGCTCCATCGGCGGCCGGCTCAACTTTGTCAAGTTCGAGACGGACCGCATAGACACGTGCATTTCGTTCATGCGCAAGCTGCAGGAAGATCACCAACAGCTTAATGGCGCCGCTCCGGATGAGCTGTGCATCATGGCCACGGGCGGCGGGGCTTTCAAATTCTATGACAACATACGCGAAGCGCTGGGAGCCAAGGTGATACGCGAGGATGAAATGGAGTGTTTGATCATAGGTATAGCTCATCCTTCACGTCAAAGTCTTGCCATGCTTTCCGCAATGCTTGCCATATTACCACCCCTTTGTGACTGCTTGTTTACCGGGCTGACCTGCCCGACAGGACTCGACTTCTTCATCACCGAAATACCAAATGAGGTCTTTACCTATAGTGAGGAAGACCCCATGGACTTTGTGCCCTTGCCTCCCCAACCATCCTCGATATACCCCTACCTGCTTGTAAATATTGGCTCTGGCGTGTCAATGGTCAAGGTCTCAGGCCCCAGACAATATGAGCGTATTGGCGGCACGAGCTTAGGAGGAGGGACACTGTGGGGCCTACTCTCCTTGCTAACAGGTGCCCGTAACTTCGACGACATGCTTAAGCTTGCGGAGAAGGGAGACAACTCAACAGTCGACCTACTCGTCGGCGACATATACGGAGCAGGATACAACAAGATCGGCCTCAAAAGCACGCACATCGCCAGCTCCTTTGGCAAAGTCTACAAAAGGAAGCGAGCCGCTGAGCGTGAAGCAGAAGATGGCTGCACCGGCGACTACAAGAACATCATGGAAGAGGAAGCTATAGAAGGCTCGTCCGAGGTCCCCCATTCCCCCGCAAAGTTCCGCCCCGAAGACATCTCTCGCTCTCTCCTTTACGCAGTCTCCAACAATATCGGCCAGATTGCCTATCTACATGCCGAGAAGCACAATCTGCCACATATTTACTTTGGCGGATCCTTCATCGGCGGTCACTCGCAGACTATGCATACGCTGTCGTATGCTATCCGCTTCTGGTCCAAGGACACGAAGCAGGCGTATTTCCTGAGGCACGAGGGCTATCTTGGTGCGGTGGGCGCCTTTTTGAAGAGGCAGCCTCAAAACTGGGGGAGGAGAAATAGCTTTGATGTTCCTAAGCGCATGGGCGTGTAATTCCATGTACGTGCGTGCGCCTTTGTCGTTGCATTGTAGTGATAGGTATGATGTTGGTTGACTCATGAATCTTGCATTTGCCTCCAGCGGTGTCTCGTGGACGCAATCTATTAATCCAATGGTACTGTTTCACTTTTTCTCTTCTTTTTCCCCCCCTCCATGTGAATTTTCCTGTTGGAAAAGATTCGCTTTGTTGATGTTCCCTTGCTTCCATCGTGCCGTGCTGTGCTGTATGCAACGGTACGGCAATAAGGTCGCAAATTACTTTCCCATTCATCTCTCAACCGCGTCAATATCATCACCAGCATACACCACATCATCTGCCAATTCCCCAAATACCGCATCACCACTACCATTAAACCCCAACATCCTCGACCCTCAAATACCCACTATTCGTCCCCGCAACAGCCCAAGTCCCAAACTTCAAATTCGGATTCCACGCCAATCTCGTAATGGCAGACATTTCTTCAAACACAGTAATAAACCGCATGCCCTCCTTCTCCCGCTTCGCATCAACGACGATGCCAGGCCGCTGAGGCTTGTAGCCCTCTGTGATGCGCGTAAGGGGATTCGAGAGCACAGAAGCAGGAACATCGGACGAGGACGGCGGCGGTAAAGTGACGCCAGCAGGTTGCCATTGAGTGGGTGTTTTCTTGGAAACAGAAGGGCTGGGTTGCGGATTGGATGGGTCCAACTGGGTAAGAGTGGTGTTTAGTCGCAAGTTCAGTTTATCAACGGGGGGTCTCCACTCGTGCTTGAACCATGTTTGTTGCCAGGGAATTTCCTTTGCGCTGAAGACTTTTGACGCCGTGTTGCTGGTCTCGACGGTGCCGTCTGCGCCGCCGACTAGGATGCAGGGATGTACGGGGCTCGTGGCACAGCATGTGAGTGCGCTTTTCATGCGCATGGTGTACATGTTTCCGTGGTAGCGTCGGATGGAACTGTGTTTTAAGAGGTAGTGTTCGTCGGCCATGACAAAGGTTTGCGTGTGTTCGTGCCAGGCTTGGCCGAGGATGAGGGAGCGGCCGCGGGCGGCGGAGCAGGTGTCTAGATCTGGGGAGCGGAGGTCGAAAAGGTGCGCGAATCCGTCGGCTGTTGTTACTGAGACCATTTGCGGGCGGGAGGGGTATCCGGATGAGAGGGAGAGAATGTACGTGTCGCCGACTTGTTTGTAGAACCAGGGTTTCGTGGTGAAGCCGTTGGTGCGGTTTAGGGTCCATATTGCGAGGTTTCCTGATGCTGTTGCTGCGGCGAGGGAGGTTCCTGAGAGCCAGTGAAGACATGTTGGTATTGTTTCGGGCATGTCGAGCTCGAATGCTGCTTTGGTGTAGTGTACGTAGGATGGTTCGTCAGGGTGGGTAGGTTTCTGAAAAGCTATGTCTAGGATTCTCAGTTTGCCGTCTGACCAGACACCTGCGAGAAGGCCTGGACGAATTTTGTCCTGATCGTCCGGTTCTACGGCGTCGTTTGCCCCAATGGGCCACCATCTAAAGAATCGAGGAGCGCCCCAGTCTGTGCAGATGACATTGCATAGCTGAGGAGCTTTTTCAGCATCCATATCCATTTCACCGTTCGTGTCTGAGTGAAAGGCCCAGATCTGTATTGACGATGGATAGGGCTTTGTAGCCGTAAACGCTGCCGATTTTGGGTTCTCCATGGGCTTATGCTTTGGCTTTCCTGGCTGCTTTTGCTCGACAGCAACCGCAAGGTATTGGGTTAGGCCCTCTTCATTCGGAGCCCATTGAGCCTCCTGAATCCGTGCTCCGACATTGAGTATCCAGCCTCGCCGAGTTGATGCAGGCTGGAATGGTATTGAAAGGCTCATAGTTTCGCCCCTCTTTAGCGTATAAACCTTCGGCTGCTTCACCTCACCCATGAGAAGATTCATCGATTCCGGACCATCGGTGACCATGTACGATTGTGCCTCCTCTTCAGTGAGAACATTACTACTCTGACCTGTCGCAAACACATCCCTACCAATATCGGTGTACCATTTCCTCGTGCTCTTAATCTCTTTCTCGCGCACTTCATCAGAAACATAGAAAGACCTTCGCAGATTGCCCTCGTCTCGGCTCGGCAATGCTTCTTGCCTCGCCCAGTAGTCCCTCGTTTTCAAGGCCGGATACATATCCTGTATCGTCGGTCCAAAGAAGGTCCTGATCCGCTGCTCCTGCCCCCCTTTCATCCAATCCTCAATCATGCGTTGTCGATTCTTCGCTCCAGATTCAGTTGCAACCTTGCGTGTCTTATTTCTCCCGTGACCGACAATCTTTGGTAACGGATCCACAGATGAGCCTGTTACATTTACAGCTCCAGCTCGTTTCCCCTTCACTTTAGGTCTAGCGATTGCGGAATCTAGGTCAGAGTCGACGTCCATGATGGACCCTCCGCGTGTTACGTCAACGTCGGTAGCATTTTGACTTTCATCGTCTTCTTCAGGATCCTCTTGACCCTCCTCCACGAACTCGTCGGCATCATCTTCCTCCTCGTTGTCCGGCGGAGCAAACTCATCAACAGAAGACTGCGAATCTTGAGCTCCTCTTTCTTCCCTTTCACCCTCTGATGCGCTTTCAAGTATCTGTCCTTTTAGGGGGTCAATGTTGTAGGATTTTCTCTCACCGCGCGATCGGCGGCTCTGTCGTACTGTGTCGAGGTCAGCATCCTCGCCAACTCGGTAAACAGCAAGCTTTTTTCTTCTTTTCAGATGTACCTGGTGCCATTTCTCCCTCCTGCGGGCGTGATTAAGCAACGGTGATCGGCATGGGAAAAATCGGTACTTGCCGGACACGTGCAGGTGCAGTACCTGCTTGCCCGGTTTTGAAGAAGAGGCTATGTAGAGCGCAAATAGTGAGGAGGGAAGAGCAGACTAGTAAACAGCCTCTTCACAAGTCCTCAATGCCTGCAATCAAAGTCAGATACTATTCGCCAAGTCCTGTGTCGCGTGTTGTAGATAGTTATATGAGGCTGCAGTAGAAAAGTCGCGACCCACAAAAGTCGCGCCTCTCACTCACTCCCGAGCATTTCAATTCTCCGCCCTCGCACGGACCCACATCATCTTCAAATCTTCACACCCTCTAGGTACTTAGATATCATCTCGCCCAAGACTATATGGCTGAAATCGCTGAAATGGCTAATAACAAGATCTTCACATGGCCTATTTGTACTATGTTGGTCAATAATTACGACCTGCAAGTTCACGTGCAACTTGTGAGTCGTAATCAGAACCAGACCAAGACATTCTACGTGGTAATAAAGAGGGTGAGAGGGTCAAAGGAGAGAAGAATTGACAAAGATTCCAAGCGAGAGCTATGTTTTCTTCTAACAGATTTCCTTTATAAAGTCCTGTGTCGCAATGGTTGTAGCGAGTGTATAATTCGATGTTATTAGTACTAATTAAAAGAATGACAGATAGATGTATATACTATATGCTTGTCAGATCTGTTGATTACATATACAAGCGAGGTAACTATACGTATTCGTGTTGTTCGTGGGTACGTACGGAGTACGTATGTATTGTATGACGGGGTTCGAAGCCCCACTAAATAGCAGCTGCCCCGCATAGATCACATACGACGATCATAACTGGGTAGACAGAAGACGCTTGCCAATGATGTCGAACATGGCTTTTTGTTTTCCAGAGAAATTGCTGGAGGTATATACTAGATTACCTGGAAAAAACGCATCAACAAAGACACATAGGTGGTATGGTCTAGTGGTATGACGTCGCGTTGTGGCCGCGCCAGCCTGGGTAGGTTGGCCCTCTCCTTCAGAGGACTTATAGCCCAACAATCAGTGTACTGACCTTGCAATTGCAGGTTCGATTCCCAGTACCGCCAATTTCAAGAAGCTACAATCGAGCTTTACAGCCAACTTTTTTTTGCGCCCTTGATATAATGCAAGCATAGTCTGGGCTATTTGCATAGGTTGCGAAAGTTCTGGGAGGATTGTTGGTTGCAGATGTCTCTGGGAGAGCTGTTGATTGCAGCGTCCTTTTTTGCATTCCTTTCATGTGGCTGAAGATGTTCCGCGTTCGAACCACCGAAGCTTAACGACCAAACAAATGGAGAGTTACTCTACGTCCTGCATTTTCGATTGATTTTCTTTTGCGCCTCTTGAATAAATTGAACTTGAAGCTTCTGTGCACACCTTTCTACAAAGACATGGACGATTTGAACGGCGTACTGAGTATCTACTTTAAGTACTCATCGTGGTGATGAGAAGCGTGCAAGAGAATCTCTAGCCAATCAGGTCGAGTCCTAGTTACCGTACTTCGCCAGTCAAATTAGCGATCCAATACCCGCAACTACAGTATTCATCACTCCCTTGCGGCCGAATATATCACAACAGCTTTACCATGTCAGTGAGCATACGATAGAAATGCAAGTTGATTGTGGTTTCTATGGATTATAACGAAAGATGCACTATTTCTGATGTCTAACAAATACTGGAGAATAAGATGCTCTTTTATTTCATGTTGCATCTAGGGTGGATGATGCATACTTGTAGGTATATAGTGTGAATAGTTGAGACTGCTGTTGGGTACACTTTAAAACCATGTATCTCTTGAGTAAGCGGACGCTGATGAAGCAAGATAGCTATTGCATGGAGATGATGACTCTGTATTAAAGTTCGCGGCGGGGTCTCTGGACTGGGTGAGGAAGGCATGGCTGCATGATGAGTAGTTTTTGTTTGAAGTTTTGGAACACTTGTAGAACCTTTGTTTGGATTTAGACTTGATAGATGATTATCAAGTACTGTAGATAATCAATTTGTATTGACGTTGAATCCATTGACCATGATACCTTTCACTGACTCTCCAATATCCGGGTTGACGTCTTGTGCTAGATCCCTACTACGTTAGCGTATCTCAGATGAACCTCGGCAAGATAGTTAGATGACGACGGATGTGCAGCGGCGAAGTTGCCGGCATAACGCCTCCGCATTTTCAATTGCTATATCTGATTCTCGCGGTTATATAACAAGCAAGCGAGTTTTGCATTCGTTCCAATTTCTGTATTTTCTTCTTTGGATTCATTTGTCATGGCTTCAAAACGAGTGGATCAGATTGCAGGCCACCTCAACTACCCCAAGGGTATGTTGGCGGGCCAGGTTGCCATCATCACAGGGTCTGGCCAGGGCATCGGTGCTGAGACTGCACGATTGTTTGCAAACGAGGGAGCAAAGGTGGTCGTGGCAGACGTGGATGCTAGTCCGTGTGATGCTCGGAAAGCTTGCTCGCTGTGCTAACATGACACAGAGAAAGCGCAGGACGTTGCCGACACGATCAACTCCTCGGGCGGAAGTGCTATTGCAGTCAGCGGCGATGTCCTCGACGACGCCTACATTGCGACGCTCATCAAGAAAGCCGCCGACTTTGGTAATGGCAAGATTCACATCATCGTGAACAATGCAGGCTATACGTGGGATGGCGTGATTCACAAGATGACGGACAAGCAATGGCATACGATTGTCGATTTGCATGGCACGGCGCCGTTCAAGATTGTGAGGGCCGCGGCGCCGTACTTCAGGGTCAAGGACGGAGAAGCCAGGAACATTATCAACATTTCGAGCACGAGCGGACTGCACGGGAATGCGGGACAGATCAACTACGCGCTCGCAAAGGCGGGCGTTACGGGGGTCACCAAGACCATTGCGAAGGAGTGAGTTGTGCCTTTTCGTGTCGTGCATATCTAGCAGATGCGGTATCTCTTGTGCCGTGGAGGACGACTGCTGACTTGGACAGATGGGGACCACAGTTCGGCGTGCGTGCCAACACAGTTGCGTTCGGCTACATTCTCACTCGATTGACGGCGGCGAAAGAGGCCGGCGCGTTCGTGACGACTCCAGACGGCGAAAAGGTGGCGCTCGGGATACCACAGGCGCAGAAGGGCGGAGCGGGAGCCGAGCAGCAGCATCTCGACATTCCGCTGAGGAGGCCAGGCACAGCGACTGAGGCAGCGAGTGCAGTGTTAGCAGTGGCAAGTCCGCTGATGAGCTATGTGAACGGGCAGACTATCAGCGTAACGGGCGGACGAAACTGTTAGTTGGGTGGCTAGGTGAATGAAGGGATGAGTGAATGAAGTACTCCGTCCAACTCCACATGAGGTATTACTTTGTGTCTATGTATAACTAACGTGCTGCCCTACCTGACGCACGTCCCCACCTGACGCACGCAAGTTTTAAAACTACTATTTAGTATAGCTATAAGCTATAGCTTTAAAATTTTAAATATAGTTATTTTATACTATATATTTATAAAAACTATAAAAAAAATATTATTTTTAAATAAATATAAGTTTTAATTTAACTTTTAAAATACTTTTTTATTTTATAAAATACTTAAATAAATACTAAATTAATAATAAAAAATTTAA
>JAFISD010000290.1:0-31391 GCA_022560085.1 Helminthosporium solani | reverse complement strand
ACCCTAACCCTAACCCTAACCCTAACCCTAACCCTAACCCTAACCCTAACCCTAACCCTAACCCTAACCCTAACCCTAACCCTAACCCTAACCCTAAGGCAAGCTTGGGGAGATTCTTTTCGACGGTTCAGCTCGATCTCTCGTTATGCTTTTGGCCCAACCTGTTCCGCCTCCGAGCTCTATGTGAGTATTCAACCCCTTACTTAAGGTTAAATTAACTTACGACTTTCCAAGCCAGTATACCGCGGTGCAATCGGATACGGAGAATCTGGAATGTGTAAATCTATCCATCAACACGATACGTGAACGAGAACACAACTCGGATAAGCAATTCATCGGACGTCAAAAAAAGCGCAGGATGCAAGACGATAGACGTCCCAACAATCGAGATATATTTTCAGGTCTACCCGCAGAATTACTCGAACTAGCCTTTAATGGAAAACGCTATCAATATGCTCCGTCTTATTAAACTCACGCATAAACTTCTCGCTCACTTTCACAGCTTTGGAAAGGTGCGTGAACCTCATCCTACATTCCTCCTTTGTGGCTAGTGCGTGGGCTGTGGAAACAACGTTTTTGATCTGAGCCGTTCGTGGTTAGTAAATTGATACCCCGGACACGAAATCAAGGCACCGTACCTGCCGCCCGTTGAGCTTACTGGTAACCAACCGTTCCAATTCCTCATCAGGGATATCTGGAGGTCCATAAGAGGTGTCCGATCGAGAAAGGAAATGACCCCAGATCTGCTTCCTTGCGTAGCTGCTTAACTCGTCGTATCTCATCATAAGGTGGATCCGGCTAAGAATCGCTTCGTCAAACTCGGTCACTCGGTTTGTCGTCAAGAACATGATCCCGTTCAGGTATTCCAGTTTGCGGAGAAATACAGTGACGAGGCTGTTGCGCAATAAGTCCTGAGATGAACGTCGCTCGAGATAGACATCTGCTTCATCCAGAAGAAGAATTGCATTCCAATGACTGGCAATCTGGAAGATGTCTGAGAGCTGCCCTTCTAGACTCCCTGCTTTGTTGCTTAATTCACCAGCGGAGATCTTGAGAGTCAGAAAATCTTGTAGCGAAAAGGACAAGGTTTACCTACCGAATAGAGAGGTCTTCTAAGATGCTCAGCAACAGCTTCAGCCGTAAGCGTCTTTCCTAAGCCCGGGGGGCCGCTAATATGTGTGAGTGAACGCAGATAGGCGTGTTCTAGGAATCATACTGCAAGAGCACAATAAGACCGCGACCTTTTCCAGCAACAAAGTCGTCAAATTCAAACTCGTTCGTTCGATGAGTACGGGCCTCTGCAAGAGCCATGACGGCCTCTTCCTGTTCTTTAGGAATCGTTAGGCAATCAGAAGGCACAGAGGACCATTGGATATCCTTGATACCTCGGACGGGAAATTCCGCTATGTATCTACGAATTAGTTTGATGACAACTAGTAGAAAGGGCATGTCTCACCCCACAACTTGTCGGTGAAGCTGAAGCCAGGTACCGTAGGACAACAGATAAGCAGATCATCCTCCGTTAAGTCAGCCGGTTCCAAGCCAGTGCTTCTGACCCGTTCAGGCTGCGGCTGAGAGTGATGGAGCAAGCTAAATAATGAGATTGGATTTGCGTCGTCCTCTTCGCTGGCCTTTGGTTTGGAATAATTTGGATTCATCTTCCGAAAGAAGGCAGCATCGATCATGATCCGACTGTCAACGGGAACTCCCACTGGCTTTCCTTTATGCATGAAGAATGCCTGACCCTTGCAGTGATGATGGTGTGTTCCCATCAAGCGAACAAACTTTCTTCCGCATTCAAATAAGTCGGCTTTTACTTCAGTGCCATTTGGATGGTACTGGATGGGGAAGGCTGGAAGGCTATCAATCTGCCTCACTCCCCGAAACTTTGGGACCTTGAGCTCTGTCGACATCTCGCCAAAATCTGTGCCATCGAAATCCAGATAGCGGCACTCAATCTTCCAGTACTTCGAGCCGGACTTCGTTTTCGTTTCCTCGCCAGACTCGTATTTGACGCACCGTGGGCTGTGTGTGCCGGGACATTTCGTATATACCATAGTATTTGGTCTGAAAAGGGCCCAGAGAAGGTCATACGTGATCTGGTGGCTCCGTAAAAGGGATTCTAGGTGCTGGGTCGTGGCCTTGTATGCTATCTTTATATAATCGATCAGCAATCCTAGGTGTTCTTTGCGCGCGTAGTCAACAGGGCCAACATTGTTCCAGTAGTGGGACAGTTCGAGTTCAGGAAGGAAGTTGTACAACAGATTCTGTTCAACCTAACGTCTGTTTAGCGATTGATTTTGCGGTGAAGGGGATGGCTTACAGAGAGCTTGTCTTCCTTTAAACTGATCACGCTGATGTCCTCCAATAAGGTCCTCAAAACGTCTCGCAACTGCTCTGATTTGATATCAATATAATACGTCGTCTCTTTTGTGTCCCGATCTAGAGTACACGGGTTAGCAGAGGCCATCTGTGCAGCTGTCATACTAGCCTGTCCGTCGGCGAACCACAAAGACATATTCGTCCGATTTCTCCAATTCTTCTTTGGCTAATTCCACGATGGTGTACCGGTACACCTTCTCATCCCAGCTGGGATGTGTCAGCTAACCAGGCCTTACACACTACTGGGAGCATACACTTCATCAACTGCCTTGAATGCTGGCTGCAGATTATTTGCGGCCTGGTGTTCAGCAGCCTTGTGGTCAAGATCCTGAGGAATGTTTGTAGTTGCTTGGATTGCCTTGACTATGTCCTTGAACAGCTCGGCCAGAGAAATGGCAGTGATTGGATCCGAATACGCCAGACCTGTGGTGAACACAGGAGCTTGGCGGCTTTCGCAGCTTGGAGGAGTGTCGGGAACTGTATTGCATGGCTTCCGGATCAGGGATGCGATTGGCATTGTTGCTTTGCGAAGTACAGGATTAAGGTGATATGCAGAAGGGAGGTCGATAGCCTTTTACCAAGGAGGGTTTGCCCATTCTTATACTTGTCGACGCATCCAACTGTGCAGCATGTTCTCGCTGGAAGCTCTCTCCCCCATACGTTCTTTCCTTCATTCATCAAGACGGCTGCTGGATCATGCACAGTGATAACGATTGCGCCGTGTTGGAGCCCCTCGATCGAGTTAACACGTGCGGCATATGCCAATTTGTCCTCGATGGATCCCAGGGCTTGCCTCTGGATCGCCATGTGGCCTACGAAAAAGGTGCTAGTCTCCGCCAACCCCAGCCAAATTTAGACATCCTGGGGCTGCCATGAGAGCTAACATTCATGTTGTCCGCGATGGATTCCAGCCATGTCCTACGCCGCGTGTTATAGCCGAATGAGAGTCACAAGTCCGACCCACATTTGCTACACGAAGCGCATGGTCACCTTACATTTCAGCTCACACATTCGCCTAATCTAATCATTGTGGAGGCCCTCAATTTCCAGCAGGAGACTCGCTAAAGTACAAAATATCACAAATGGCTTGGTATCCCAACGTCGGGATCGGAAGTGATCTTGTTCCTCGAGCATGAGCATAGCTGCATATTCAATTCATGCTCTCCTAGACTGTTCCCAGTTGAATCATACAGAAATGACCAATAGATGGCCAAATTAGAGGTGATGATGCTCACAAGTGCAGCGAACCGAGCCCGAACCGTTGACAACAGTAGTGTTTTCCTCCCAAACGCCTTTCCACCATGTTCGGCTGCGCTTAGGAGTAGACAAGAGAGCAGTGCAATCTCAGTCTAGTACCTCGGACGACTCATAAACGGGCGTAAGAGGCTTCAGCTGCTTCCTTTCCCCGGGGTGTAGCTTTTTCCAGCGTTTGGAGGGCAATGGGTTGAACTTAGGTGCTGGTGACCGTGGTGGCGCCGGTGCTTCACGAAGGATCGGTTCGTCAGGGGATAGATCCATGTCGCTAATGAACGCACCACGTTCGGGCGACGTCAGTGACGAACCTTTCGGCCAGCCTGGAAATGCGCAGGTGTTTCGGGTGGATGTGAATGCGTTTGCGCCGGAATTAGTGGATAGAGCCGATCTCGGCCGAGAATATGTCGATGTTCCCAATGGAGGACAATCCGAATATTTCGCGCTGCTGCTTGGTGGGCTCGACTTGGTACTGTGACTCTGCTGCGAGAGGATAACTCCACTAGAAGTCTCTAAGGAGCGATGTTGGGCATCTCCATTTTGGGATTGCTTGATGCTCTCATTGGGTTGTGATTCCATGCGTCTAATTGGCTTGCTTTGTTGGGGTACGGCTGGATGGGAAGGTAAGGCAGTAGGCAAACGGTGAGCTACAAGAAGGGGAAGTCAGCTTGGTGGACTTGTCTTGCATAACCCAGCCTTGCGCGATAGCTCCGCATATATATTCATAGTCCAAGCCCCTCGATAAAAATCCTCTGCACCGACGTCCTAGAAGGAACACAAGAAACGTGCTCAAGCAGGCGTTCAAGGCCGCAGCATGCCTAGAGGACACGCATACAACCACGAACCATTCTGAGAAAGATGAATATATTCTAAAAACGCTCAAGGATCTGCTCTCACCACAAGTCACGGTGGAAGGAAATCATTGGTCAAATACGGAAGTCGCTAAAGCGGAATAACTGCTTGTTGATGGTTGGAAACGCCATCTCAAGCCAGAAGTTAGCGCTGTTCCACTTTCGCGAGCTGAAGCTCGCGTGAGTGGGTTGAAAAGTGCGGAGAGCGCTCGCTAAGGGCTTGCATTGGATGCATCTTCTGTGTGGAACCCCGCTCGCAAACCCTGCCTTGACGCATGGGCTAGACCCAAATTGAGATTCGAGAGGAACATGCTCCATTCGATGTTCAGTTCAGGTTTAGCGCAGGCATCTAGCAAGTTTTAATACGGTACCCGCTCTTCCCTTCAGAAGTTCACCCCCATCGTCCAACAACACTATGGGTGCTCAGGTCAGCGCACATGTTAGATCACGACTAGATTCTTCAACTCTGGAAGACCTGCTCTCCGATGACAAGGTATCTACACTCAAATAACAGAAAGCTAGAACTAACCGTTCGTAGTTTGTCGAAGACCTTGAACAGAAACTCGTTGGACTGGAGAGTGGGTTACAGAAGAACCTTACGAAACTCCTCAAACGTTGTAAATCCCCAAATTCATCCGAAAGGAAAGGCTCGAATAGTGAGGCGGCCAGACTTCGGCCGTTATGGGAAATACAGCCGGAAGACGTAGCCATCCCTTCAGAAATTGCAGACGCCTTTGCGAAGTGGAAGTTAGACCATTCGGCCTTCCTCCAGCGTGAATTCTCCTCGAGACTTCGAGTTCCCTCGTCTCCTGGCGAGCATTACTCTTACACTCGCAATGTACAAGCTTCCCTTGCCTCGGACAGAATATTGCGGAGATTTCTGACGACCATTTACTACGATCTTGTTTCGGAGCATTCTCAATCCGATCGGAATTCCATAACTAAAGTGGGAGTTGAATTCGTTGCCGCAGTCATTTGTAACACAGGATCATATGATAACGAAACTGTAAAGGAGGATGTGAGCAGCTGGGCGAAAGAGGGAGGAAAGTTCCGTGGCCTAGCTAATGCGATGGGCGGCCTTGGGTGCTACTTCTTCCTCCCGGTAAAACTCAGTGAATGGATGTAAGCATGCCATTTAGCTTCGCTTGAATTCTACTAAAATTCTATAGCTGGTTGAAATATTTAACTCAAGAACACCACGAAAGAGCAACCACCTTACTTCGAAAACATGGCATCATAAAAAAGGCCAAGGAACAAGGCGCGCAGGACCTTGCGATAAAAATCGAATGGAGTTTGCGAGCACCATTTGAGGAATCTATTTCATTGACGGTGCAAGTGCGCCAACGGACTGTACCAGTAACGACAATGGCCCTCCCACAAGGAGTAGAGGCTCTACCATCTCCAGCAGGCTGCTCACAAACCTCAACGAACCCTTCGCAACCACCAGCGGACCCGTTGCAATCATCGACCACTTCGCCATCCCCAGATGGCCATTTGCAGACTTCTGGGGCCTGTTCACGGGCGTCCTCTTCATATTCTTCAGTGGTCTATGCTTCACCGTCTCTGGAGGTCTCTCCCCAATCCCCAGAGGCCGGACGCTGGAGTGGAAACACCGACCTGCACGGACCTGAACAACCGATACTTGGTTACGATCAAGCAGAACCCAACCATTCACGGAATGACGTGGAAGAGATTATGGACATAGACAACACGCCATCAAACAGAGCACTTGATAGTTTCGGAGGATCGAACCCAAAAGCCATACCAAGGCTGGCCGTGAGTGGTCTAATTAAAATGCAATGGCCTGCTGCAGTCCGTGTGCCATGTTTCGAAGACCTCCAGTATGAGCTCTTTGATTTTTGTAAGTGGATAATTTTACACTTTGCCAGTGCTGATACGTTCCCAGACGTTAATTGCATTTGTGCTGGTCGAACGGTTCTCAAAGACAATGCATACCTCAACGAGTTCCTGCCAATTCTGCACAGCAACGGGCGCACAATCAACCCAGTGCTTGCCCTTTCCGCCTCTTACCGCAAGGAATATTTTGTTGAGGGAAGTTTCGTCAGGAAGCAGATCGAATATGCCGAGTATCGCTATAGTATGGAAACTGCAAAGGAAGTCCGAGAAGCAATTACGAGAGGAGACGTGGGTGCTCCTACGGCTGTTGCTGCAGCACTTCTCAGTCACCATGCAACCCTCAATCCATCGTTGCATCCTTGCTGTTGGACGAAGTACCTCTATCCAATGCTAGACCCGGCTGGAGCAGATGTCGAAGCGAATTTGGCAATGGCAAGTGTTGCCATACTGGCAATGACGGCTCTCCCTTTAAAGGGGAAGCGTAATTTCCAACGCATTAACTACAATTGGATAGGACGTGGTGAAGCAAAGCAGCTAACTAAAGTGAATAGTACTTTGGGACTGTCACGGATGATGCTTTACTTCATCTATTCGATCACACAGGAAGCAAAGGTACGTATTCCAAAGACAAGAGGCCCGTTAACTGATATATTAAGCACCCTAACGAACGGAACGCCGAACGTCTTCAGCGAGAAATTGAAGAATCTCCCCAGTGGGTGGATGAAACAGAAGATGATATGCCAAGATATATTGCATTGGGAACTGCGCAAACGTATAGATTTGGAACGCAGTTATACTGTCTTGCTCGGCTTTACGGGTATGGCTCTGTTTTCGTTTCCCGGCTCTTCGCCTAATAGTTCGAAGTTACACCCCGGAGCATCCTGCCGTTAAGCAAACTTGCGATTCACTTCTACGTTGGCTTTGCGAACTACCGATGGAAGGGCCATGGTACAGCAGCATCCATCCAGCCTGGTGTTTTGTGATTGGGTGTATCTGCGCGCAAGCAGAGGAGGATTATAATATACTCGTTAATTACTTGGATCGCATTGCAGGAGACAATAAGTCCGTAAGTTTTTCACTCAAATAATGGTATATGGATGCTGTTGACATATCTTAGAATGTCGATGATGTTTGTTCTCTCGTCAGACGGACACGGCATTGGCAGCGTCAAGAATGGGGGAATCGAGATGTGCAGGATCGGGATCTCGGGTGGTGGGAGAGGATGGTAGAAAATGTTGATGGAGAGTTTGTGATTTGTCTAGCCTGATTTATAGAGCTCGCACTCAAATTGAACCTTTCGGCAATACCTCACTATGGACAGATATCTTTTCCTCAGATCTATCCCAACCCCATCTTTTAGACACTCCGCGTCGCGTGCCCCGGAGGTAATCAACTATGATACCTCCAAACACTGGCAAGAACTTGAACGAGTGATATGAACCACCTACTGCGAGGTGCAGCCCTTGAACTCCTGGTACCTTATCTACAAGAGGATGTTGGTAAGGTGTCATAAGTTCACTTAGTAAACGTAAGTATTACAGAATGACTGCAGAGCACTATTACTCACGGGCATACAGAGTAACTTAATGGCCTCCCTTTCATCTCCGGCATCATCTTCTCCAGCGAAGCGCGATTTGTTTTGATTCTCTCTGTGTAAACTTTTGATTTAAGCTCATCGGGGTGAGCAATTGCAATAGAGTCTGTGCTGGTGATCTGAAGTGTTTTTTGCTGAGCAGCTGAGGGCATCACTTCTCCTACAGCATGTTAGTGTTGCAATCCAATTAACGGATTTAACATACCCTGGCCAGTGACCAGAATCGGCATTGAGTTGAATTTGGCATATTCATCTTCGGTAAGTGAGAGTGTCGCAACGCCGATGGCAGTAACACTGAAGAAACCATTCTGAAGATCATGCGGTAGTTGAACATTCGAGCTTTTCAGGAGTGCTGGAGTCCAGGGGCCTGTAGCTACAATCGTCGTTTCCGCCATGATGCTTGTTCCATCAATGCACTCGACTCCGTGACAGACACCATTCTCAATAAGAAGCTTGGAGATATCCTTTTTTTGGCGCATCACGCCTTGGGCCGCTGCTTCTACAGCCACTGCTTCCAAGGCAAGGGCTGAGTCGGCCAGTCCAATATCTTCGTTGAGCCACAATTTCTCCTCGATGTCCAACTGAGGCGGATCCCGAGAGCGAACCATATGTGATAAATTCTCCGCCCTGATTAATCGCTCTCCTGAGTGGAAAGGTACGTAGTTATCTCCATGAACCACTTGAACCCACCCAGTCCGACGGTAAAAGTTGCGGTAAGGGAGCTCAGTCTCCCATTTTTCCTTCGCCTCTTCAGCTAATAAGACATATTCATTGTCTCTATAGGGGGTACGGATGATCCTGCAAATGCCTTTCGATGCCGTTGCCGTCTCCGAGCCCTCGAAGATAATGATTTTTGCATTTGGCGACTCTCGTTGCAACGCAAGAGCGGCCGAGAAGGCCATGCAACCACCACCAACGACGACGTAGTCAAAGTGATTTTGCGGATCGAATTTTGTTGACATATTTGCGGATTGCCTGGGTTTGAAGGCTTGTTCGAACATCGTACAGGCTTATGTGTCTGGTGAAATAAGGGTAGCAAGAGGCGGGGTTTCACACATTATATCGCGCTTCAACGACCTGGCCATTATCGGGCCACTATCAGGATACCCCGCGTCTCCGCTCTTACCCGGCCCTATCTGGAAACACCATTGTCCAACGAGCAACCAGGTCGACTATATTCGCTCAATCTGCGCAAAGAGCAAGGCTGGGAATGCGAGTTGGGCGCATGCCTTTGGCACATACCATTCGCTCCACGACCGCAGCGCCTCGTGAAGCGTATCTTGTGGCGGCACACTATCTTGCTAGCCGACCACTCTACCGCGCCGGAAGACATAACCGAACTCGCCGAACTACCTTTAAAACCAACCGTCAAGTCAAAGGCTTGTTGAACCGGCGGAGTTTCGCCGCCGTAAAATTCCGGGCCGATTGGCTGGTATGTCTTAGTTCTGCGCAGGGACGCTCGAAACAAGGTGTCTACCTCGTGAAGCCGCACTCCGTGCGAAAGCGGCTCGATCGCTGGGCCACCCCGTTGTTGCCTAGTTATGGCTTGCAGGATGGTATCATTTGTATCAATGCTGGTCCAAGCTTGGCGTTCGCATTGACCGGTTGTCCAGCCTAGCGACGTCGAAAAGGTATAAAATATCTGGCTCACGGAGCGCTTTTTTAATAGTTCGGAGACTCAACCCTCATCATCCATCGTCGCAATATCTATCTGCCTGCCCCGAAAATTTCTGACATAACCATCTTGCCAACTTTCACGGCTATCAATCTACCCCTGCCTACCATGTCTGACCCTGAACAAGCTCGCCAGGACGTCAACAATGCAATCATTTCATCTGGGTCCGGGACGGTCGGAATGGTAGTCGACGCCGGTAGAGCCTCCCAGGAGAAACGTGAGGAACTTCGGCGCGAGAGGGATAGGCGTGAGAATGAAGAAAAGGCAGCTCGAGAGGCTCAAGAGAAGGCCGCTGTTTGTAATCCCTCGGAACTTTCCGTGGCACGAGATGCTAACTAACACAGAAGGGCGGCGACGGTGGCGGAAGCTCCTAAACATCAACAACAGGAGAGCCTCTATAGCCCTAGATATGGGTGGCAGCCTGAGCTCTACGTGCTGTTGTGAATGGCTGTTACGCACACCGGGATTAGTCATTAACTTCTTATTCTCAAGTTTTGGGCTAGTAACGGCGGGCTCGGAAAGGTCTTTGGTGGCTCTTAGTTTCTTCGTCCCCTTGGGTTAACCGAGTTTGATTTTGGAGGTACTTATGCGAGGCTCTTGGATATGCCACCCGCTGTCAGATTAGCCGCACGGAGTGTGCACAGTACCTTCGCTGGTGCCACACCCTCAGGAAATGTCACTCTTTTGCGCACCCATATGCCCTGCCCCCAATTTTATGCCGAGTCTGATTGCCTTGTCATGTCTCATTGAATGTGCGTTGCATATGTTGCGGTGTGGCCGATGCGACTGGCCGGAAAGCCCGTGCACGCGCTGCCTTGCCCGCCAGGAAATTTAGAGGCATCAGCTCTCTCACCCAACTCATTCCCCTCACTCCTTCTCTCCACTAATCTTTGTCCCGCAAGACATTTTCTCGAAGAGTACACGCTCAAGCTCTCGACAACTCAATTTTCCTCCGACGTCATGAACACTCAGAAGCCCATCACATTTTTTAATGATGCGGAGTGTTCGCGTTGGGTTGACCTGGTGATCCAGAAGCGCCAACAGCTTCTCGAGTGGGTATCGACCATTCATCCGCAGAAACTCGCCTGCCAAATCGATGGTAACTTCTTCCATGGTTCATTTAACCTTGGTCAGAAGGTGACCTTCAGCGATGGCACAAAGTGGCTGGTCCGCTTCCCTTTATTTGGGCATGTTTCCCCTAGGTATACGGACGAGAAGGTTGCCATGGAAGTAGAGGTGATGAAGTTCATTAGCGAAAAGACCGCTATTCCTGTTCCGGAAATCAAGCACTGGGGTCCTGCTGCTGAAAACCCGCTGGGTCTGGGCCCATTCATTATAATGGACTTTATCGAAGGCGTGTCTCTCGATGGCCTTCTAAGCGACCCTAACGCCAAGCAACACTTCAGACTCATCAGGGAGGACGTCAGTGATGACACCATCGAGGCCCTCTATAGGCAGTTTGCAAAAATTCTGCTCCAGCTTTTCCAACTCGACTTTAACCGGATCGGTAGCCTGCCAATGTTGAAGACTGGATTCCATGTGCCGAGCCGCCCGCTAACATTCAAGGTGCATGACATTCAACAGACTGGAGGGGTGAGCACTTTCGGTAAGGCCTAAAGTATCTTTTCGTTCTTTTACTTTTGTCAGCTTACCAGACGACATCTAGGTGATCGAAGCAAGGGGTTTCTCACGACGACTGAGTACTTCCAGTACGTTGTCGAGCAGGACTGGGAACAGCTCCTTAGGCAGCCGAATTCGATAGGCGGCGAGAGCAACGCTAGAACGAAATACGAGTCGCTTAGCGCCCTAAAGACTTTGATCCCTAGTTTCGTTCATCCAGATTACGATCGCGGCCATTTCAAGATTATTTGTGACGACCTGAGCCTGGCGAACGTAATTGTGAGAAGTAAGGATGACTTTACAATCGTTGGGCTGGTAGATCTTGAATGGTCGTATATCGGGCCGGCCCAGCTGTTTGGCTCGGCGCCATGGTGGCTTCTCGGTATCCGACTTAATAACGTGGACACCTACTACGACAAAGACTACCCTAAGACGGCCGCTCGGTTCTTGAAGTACCTAGAGATATTCAAGCGTGTTCTAGGGGAGGAAGAGGAAAGAATGTTGAGGAATCGAGGAAAAGAACTTTCGAAACTCATGGAGTGGTCTGAAGCTTCGGGGACCATGTGGCTCCATATGCTCCTCTCATGCGGCTTCAACCACCCTGAGAATCTCCCTTTCGTGCAACTACAACGACATATTGGCAGTAAGAAGTGGGAGAATCTTAAGAGGCAATTCCGTGGATCGGAAACGAACGCATTCGTGGAGGAGAAGGTATCTCAGTTGGCGCAGTACGACAGGGACGAGGATAAGGCGTTGGAGCTTAAAGAGGACTTTGACGATGGCAAGATGACAAGGGAGCAATTCATTGCCGCACTTGCTGCACTTTGATGAATTCTGGCTGTTTACACATTCGGTTCTCTTTACGCTTAATCCTCGGATCCCGAGGGTCGTTATCGACGCGGAATATCAGCTTTTGGATTGGAGATCCCCAAGAAGATTCTGTTCTTGACAACATTGAAGTGGTATAGAAGATTGAGAAAGCGCGGCAACTTGATAGTATGGCGCTTGGTGATGCACTTAGAAGGAATGGCAAAGGTAGGCGAGGACGTCTCTATTTAAAGGAGAATGCAATTCAACTCCTTTATGAGTCAACTAATTCTCACTCTCAACCGTTACACTCTACGTCAATCATAAAGACCCGCACGAACAAAATTCTCCAGCCAGCCCGACATCGGCCCCATAACCCTCAAACCTCTTGCTCAACTGCGTAGCGCTCAAGCTAAGGCCCTGCACCCACTCCTTCTTTCTCCTCGTCGATTGTGGACAGCGAGGGTATTAACACATTAAATTCGAACTGGAAAGAAGAAAATCGCAGATTCAGCGGTACCGCCGCTTGCGTCCGACAACGATAACTAGTCCCAAACACCGAATGCCCGTCACACTCGTGCGGATACACTGGATTCGCAGTTGCTGCGGAGTGGCGTGTGACCTGATGCCTGTCGCGAGGGATACAGCCGAACCCGATGTGAATGATGAGATGCAAGTCGTTACTTCGTCTTTTTCTTCTTGGAACGCCACTGACAGGGCATACTTCCTCCCCTTCTGCTAGTGTGTAAGTACACTCGTGCATCGCATCATTCGCAGGTATCACTTGCCCTGGTACAGACCAACTGCTGATCCTTGAAGCTCTATTGCGGCCGATGCCGAGTGTGCTTATTCCCGCGCTACCGTCGATCTGCTCTACGCTGAAATGGACAACAAGACGAAGCTACCTAGCTCCTTAATAAATCTTCCATTTTGCAAGCCTCACATTACAGAGTGGTTCAAGACGTCAGGAGGGAGGACATGCCCAATGTGCAGACAAGATGTTCCTGAGGAGGAGGCACATTTAAAGCGAGATGGCACATATATGCTTAGTTGGTCGCGCAGCTTTTCGTGAGGAAACTTAACTAATATTAGACTGAAGTTAATAACAGCCTTTGTCTAGCCTGGAAGGAAGGCTCATCGGAGATCGGTGAATCTTTTTTGCCGATGGTAATGACTCCGGCTCCGAAGAATTTCCGGCTTGGCATAGTCTGCGCCACGCGTTCAGCATTTCATCGCGTTCCTGCCTTCTTCCTCACAACCTCTCTTATCTTCAACTCTCAACAAGCCTGAACCCCGGCTCGTATCCTCTTCCAACCCCTCTTTGATACCCTATCTCTATGGGTTTGTGCCGCTCCTCATTCGGGCGCCTTTTACATCGCCTTTTTCATTGACTACCTCTGCGTCTCGTTCTTCGCGCTTTTCTTCACCATGGCAGACGGGCGGAGATTAGAGATAATCAAGGCAAACCCTATTGGCAAAGGACTCAATGCCTTTCGCAACTCTTTTGAATCCACCTGCAGAGGTCTGGCTATCTCAGGCGCTGATGCATTGTACCATATCAGTGGGGAAGGTACGGCACATAACCAACTCGCGAAAATTCCTAACACCAAAAGGACCCAAAAATTCCCTCCTTGACCTGATACACGCTTTGCAGGGTCTCTCCGCCACACGTTCGCTGCCCTCGAATCGGGGTAATAGGGATCTCCTCGGTGACCTATTAGCGCTGAGTTCAGCGGTCTACTCCGGCAACTTCGACATTGAGCATATCATACCGCTCCTCAGAGCGGTCCTCAACGACGAGCCCGATGAAGTTATCTGGAACAATGTCTACGCCGCCGTTACCGCGTCCGCAGCTTTCACAGTCGCCAAACCCACAACTCCTCCGCTGTCCGCCCCATCTCTCACCTCCTTCCCGCAGACGCCAAGGCTGTACAACACAGGCAGCATCGCGAACTCCTCCGAACACCGTAAATACGTAGACGACGTGCTAAAGGAGGAACTGGGACAGCTATACGTCGAGGTCCCTGGTTTCTTTAAAGCCTACTTCGGAAGCGTCCCAGATCTCGAGTCGGTAGCGCAGGCCGTGTTCAGCAAGTGCAAAGAAGGGGATAATCCGCTCTACGGACAGGAGAGCGGTTGGCAGGGCTGGCCCGAAGGAGCGAGGGAACGCGACGTCTTGAGCTGGTTTGCGCCACTTACCAGCCAGCTCTTAGACTTCGCAGCAGAGAATCAGCCCGCCTCCAAGCCTCGACGGCGGCCGCTGGCACAGCCCCACCAGCCCATACAAGGCTCCACCGCCGACCGCAAGTTGGATGTCGGCTTTGTAGACGACCCGAGCGCCGGCATCGACTCCAAATGCCACTGGTCGCAGATCCTCGTGCCAGGAGAACTCAAGAGCAACCCATCGGCTGACATAGCTTCCAAAGCGTGGCTTGATCTGGGGCGATATGCGAGGGAGGTGTTCGCGGCCCAGGACAACCGCCGCTTCGTGCTCGGCTTTACCCTGTGCGGGTCCCTCATGCGGCTGTGGGAATTCGACCGACTGGGTGGTATGGCGTCCGAACAATTCGACATCAACGAAGATGGACTACGGTTCGTGTCCGCCGTGCTCGGGTTCCTGTGGCTGAACGAGGAGCAGCTTGGATTCGACCCAACCATTATCACAGCTGGGGACAAGCGGTACATCGAGATCGAACGGGACAACCACACAGAGCGACTCATCATCGACAAGGTCATGAAACGCGTGCCTTGTGTCGCCGGTCGAGCGACAACCTGTTGGAAAGCCCATCGTGAAGGAGACGATACGCGAGCACCCCTTGTTATCAAGGACTCATGGCAATACCCGGAACGAGAGGAGGAGGGCGAGTTACTGCGAGAGGCCGCCGACAAGGGCGTGGTCAATGTCGCGAGATACTATCACCACGAGACGGTATGTGTGGGCGGCCAGGACGACGACATCCGCGTCAACGTGCGACGAGGCCTGGACATAACGAAAGCGAAATACTACAAGCCGGAAAGCTCGATGCCGCCTCCAAGCACGGCTGGGCGTCGCGTCTCGCGGACAGGCCGGAGCAGCAGCGTCGCTGGGCGCAAGCGGTCCTCCAGCTGCACCGGCGCACCGTTGCCGCCTACCAAGCGAACTTGCTCGAGCTCACCAGTAAAGGGGGAGAGGGCGACCGCGAATCGAGTACATCGTCGCGTCATTATCCTTGACTACGGGAAGGCTATCTACAAAGGGAGTACCCGGACTAGCCTTCTCGCCGCGCTGGAAGGCTGCATCGACGGTTACGAGTCGCTACACACACAGGCCGGTATGCTCCAATGTGATATCTCGCCAAACAACCTTATGGTGAATGAGGACGAGGACAATCCCTCCTGGCCCGCCTTCTTGATCGACCTCGACCTTGCCATCAAGGAGCAGCGCGAGAAATCTTCAGGAGCGCGAGGGAAGACCGGCACACGAGCGTTCATGGCGATCGGTGCGCTTCTAGATGACGAAGAGCCACATTCATTCATGCACGATCTGGAGTCGTTCTTCTGGGTGCTATTCTGGATATGCATTCACTATAACGGATCGCAAGAGAGGGTGATACCACGGTTCGACAAATGGAATTTTGCGGATACGGAAGAGCTAGCTACAATGAAACTGGGGATTGTATCTGATGATGCAATCTTTCACAAAACCGCCCAGGAATACTTTACGGAATATTACCAGCCATTAATCCCTTACGTCAATAGATTGCGGAGGAAGGTATTCCCCAATGGTGGGAGGTGGAGGGATCCTAATCCGAAGTTGTACTTTGAGATGAAAGAGATACTCCGGACAGCACAGGATGGCCTGAAGGCATTAGAGGGATAATGAGATCTCCCGTTTCACCCAGTTCCTCCGACCAGCACTACACGCCTGCTCCGATCGTGACGCGTGTCGGCTGCCTGCTCAGTTACTCGCCGTGGACACTCAGATGTCTTTGACGTCTTCTCCCCCGGAGCGGAGCGACTGCAAGTCCCCTTCAAACACCCGACAGTGCTTAGGCGTGACCGAAGTCTGCGTTTCGAGTTGAGGTGCCCGATTCCGGGCCTGCACAACGACTAGCACCTCTTCCTCCCTTGAAGTATGTCCCTCAACTACGACTCGGACGACGCTTTCCCACGATCTCCTGGCCTCGCTCCCGTCCGACCAAAAGCAACCCCTTCACCCTCCCCACCCCCGGTTGTGACGCAGCAAGTTACCCTTTCGTCAACTGCTCAGAACGTCCACTCTCCTGCCTCCCGGAGATGCGAGAGACCTAATCGGAGACAGACCCGTCCAAGTCAGGGGGACTTCGTCCTCATCCGGGTTATGGACCCGAACCGACTCAACATTGCACGAAAAGTCGGCGAACAAGCATTGAATTCGGATTCAGGTTCTGAGGCCGAGGACGAGGACATAGGGGGCAATCTGAGACGGGCGCTGTCGATACTGATCTAGTGACGGCTGCTAGAAGCCATAGGTATAATGATCTGAGCCAGAAACGTTTGTGAGACAGCTAAGTTCCACACACAGCATCGGTTTTCCATCGACACTTTCCGCACGCCCGTCTATTCCATCGACGACCACTCGTCTACTTCCATCTAGTTCACCAATTCAGTCACCACAGGATCCGCAGTCAGACAGCGCAGTGCAAGCAGGATATCTGAACCAGGGTTCCCATTCTGGCGGTTCACGGACAATGAACGATAAAGAAGCGGTCCAACGAGAAGGGCGGAACAAGAGATAGTCAAATTTATACATGAAACGCACGATATCGCAAGACATGGCAATGGCGGAACAGTACCGAACCAAAATGCGACCTGTTGCCGTCGCAGATCTCCAGCAGGGCGCATTTATACTAGTCAGAGCCGCACACGAATCACATCGGTCAATGCCTGTGTCAAAGCCGGCGACATAGAAGCCATTATTCAGCTACCTAGAATTGAATCGAACCCAAACGTGCAGAGGAAGCTATAAGGAGGGCCTCTGCTAAAACGAGGTTTAATGCTGTTGTCATTGTTGTCGAACCGATTTATCAGGCGGTAGGGGAAAATACGGAACGAAAAAGATGGCCTAGACGAAGGGAGAGAGGAGGTGAATGTCCCTATAAGGATGAAGGCCTTCAGATAGCACGACACTTGCGGTATCCATTCTACAATGGAGATGGTGAAAGGGACATGAGCAACGAGCTGTACTAGGCAGCAGGCTGAGCGAACACGTGGTTGATCCCCATCGACACTTCTAGAATCTAATCGTGATGTAATTACACGTAAATAACAAGATGCGAGAGAACGTGACTGCGCCAGATGAGCCACAGGTGAACATCGGACCAGTTTTAGCTGGTCGCCTCAGCGAACTGCAGAACATAGGGGAAGGCAGGTACGTCCTGATTCAAAAGCCCAAGTCATTAAAATTTTTGCGATAAAGACGTTTCCGCCCATCTAGATGGCGATTCGACATACCAATGGGTATCCTATCCGTCTCTGGAACATGCGCAAGCGGGATTAGTGGAGTCCCTGGGCTCGGGCTACCCAATCGTAGGAAATTGGATAGATCTCGACGTATCCAAAGTCAGTATGGCGCAGTTGGAGCATTTTGCTATCGTTGTTGAGAACCGTAGATACCTTCGTACAAGCAGATCGCACGCAAAGGGCCAAATGACCAAAAGCCGACCCCTGTGTTGAAGGTGAGATGCAAGTCGTTACCTCTTCTTTTTCCTCTTGGAGTTGCCCGACCCAGACTGGATCGTTGTGTCCAGGGTGAGTTGCCGGACACTTGGCTGGCTGTCCGGTATCACTCCTTCGTCGGCTAGGCAGTAATCTTCAAATCGCTGGGACAGTCCTGAGCGTGATGACGCTCGTTCCTGATCCGGAAATTGAGGTTCGGGCTGATCGGAGACTTCGAAATTCAAGCCAGCGGGTAACATGTCGATGGCGGAACAGATTCTTTTGAAATGCTCGGGAAGCCATAAATCGTAGACATTTCGGACAAAAGTATAGGCCGTCCACCTCTTCCCTCGATCCAGTTCCGTATTCTTGATGCTGAATTCGCCAATTGGGTGCCGATAGAACGTGGCGTCTCTTCCATCAATAGCAGCATAATGTCCCCAGATGCGTACGTCTACATCGCTGAGATTGAAAAGCCGTTGATTTCTCGATGAAGCTTTTCTCGCGGCGCACAAGTCGAAAAAGCTCTACTAAATTCTGTAAAGCAACAGTCTGATTATGAGCATTCTGTCGATCGGCGATATCCAGTGCGGACGCTCCGCATTTTACCTCGCAGGTAAGAAATGGAAGGTACATGTCGTACGTAGCCGCAACATAGGAGCAGTCTTCCAGTTCATTACCAATAAAAGGCAAACAATGCCTTTCCTCCGAGGGTTTTACTCAGGACCATCAGTTTCACAGCGTCCAGCAGGCTTTGCCACTCTAAATTGCAGCTACCCTAGTCCGCATGAAGCTCCGCCCAACATTCCACCCTCCATTCAAGCGTACTCGTCGTTTGAACCAGGCTCTTCTTTGCCAAATGCATGCTCGCCATCCGCATGTACAGCACCCGCATGAAGTTGCAACCCTATGGTATGCACCCTTAATAACCATGGCAGCGCCGCAATTGGACCGGAAGTGGATCCTTCAAGTTTCTCTCCCTGCTCCCACACCAATCTGTGCTGTATATCCCACCTCTTATCAGCCCATAGCTCACATCCTAACAGTAGCCACTCATCTCCGGGCACGGCGCATGATAGTTCCTGTCTCGGATTGAACACTGCAATGCTCCAGATACCGCTCTGTCCGTATATCCCTTTAACTTCGTGTCCGACATTCATCATTCGACAAGGCGTACGTCGGTGGAACCTCGCATGGCCTAATCCGGCTCTTTCGTTCACCATACCGTCTCCGCGTGACTCTAGTTTCTTCGGTCAATCCGTGAACGCCATCCAGTCCAGGCTGCTTTGCTCCGTCGAAACCATGACTCGGCTCCATCCCCTTAACTTGTGAGGGCCAGCTCCATCCAATCACACCCAGTTGTCGTCCATTTCGTATGAATCCTACGGCGTTGCTGGGTCTGAATAATGCCGTCATCAAGCAATCCAGTCCAGTGCCGTAGCTCCGTCGGGCACGCTCGCATGAAGTCGCCCCACTCAATCAACTACTAGAGAGCAAAGCTGTCCAGTCCTGCTGTTGCGTTTTGTCGCCGATGCCACAACCGCCATCGCTGAGCCATGTTCGCATGAATTCTGCGCCGCTCTGCCAGCCCGTTGAGGCCAGCACTGTCTCACCATAGCTTAACTCCACTCTCTTGTGAAAGGCCGACGCCTCCAATCGCAACCGTTACTCTCTACCCAGAATAGTTCCGTACGCTGATCACTCAGCTTGGAGGAGTGCCGCCGTTCCATCGATTGCGTTTGCATGAATTTGCCACACTCCATTAGCTTCCATATACCGGACGTGTCCAACCCTACCCCAGCGTATGCTATCCAAGCTAGGTCCACATGACCTTACTACAGTCGGTCATGCCGGCGCAAGGACAGGCTTGAGTTATTCTCTCCCCTCCACTCTGCGCCACCCTGCTGGTCCGTCGAGGCTGACAATGTCTCGCCATAATTCAGCTCTATTCGCGGAAAGCCAGCGCTCTCCAATCGCAACCGTTGCTCTCTGCTTGGTATGGATCCTCCACCGCTCGCTCAGTCCGAAGAAACCGTGATTTGCAAACCCACCCGCTGTCCTTTGCCGAGTACATGCTTGTACTCTGCCGTCGCTCTGCCTGAGGCTGTCGCTTAGCTTTTGTGGCAGATAGAATGAGGCGATGGCCTCTTCTGTCGAGGGGCTCGCCCTTGAGTCGCTCGTAAGGATCGGGTGATCGCAATTATTGGCTAACTGCATCATTGGTTCACTTTGGCGTCAGAACCCTTCTGCTTCGCAGTTGCGCCGAGCGCGAGAGAGCGTAGGAAACGATCTGTGCTAAACTGTCTGGTCGTTAGTAGGAGAACTACGAGAGCACTGAACACTAACGATGAGAATAAATGCAGCCACAGTGACCGCATGTTTTCGCTCTGTAGCTTCCAGAATACCATTCAGGCAGATGAGAAGATGGGTGATCACGAAGAATGGGGGCAGTTTCTGGGAACTTTTCGTGAGGTGTGGTCAATTTTGGTCACCCTGGTTCAAAGGAATCGTGATTGGGCAAGAACAGCCGGCTTCAAGGAGGTCCGAAACAGCCCCTGTCTAGCGTGCACAGGGAGTTGCTCAGCCTCCGCTCAGTTCGATCAGCCTTAACTCAGGGAGCTCACGCTCGACTCAGGTTAAAGCGGCGGCTGCTCAGGTCAGTGGCTGTAACCGGAACCAGTTGTGCAAGAGAAGTTTGACTGTCTCTATAGGTATAAGCTAGGCTTATAACTATTATAGATTAAAGAAGGTAAAAGTAACTAGTAAACTACTATATTTAGAGTACTCTACTCTAGCTATCTATAAGTAGAGAGCTTTAGTTTATATCTCTAGAGTTAACTCTATCTATTAGTTACTACTTAGCTATAAACTAATAATACTAAACTAATTACTTAATAAGCTAATTTACTAAACTACTAAACTATAAACTATATATAATATATTAGGTAATTTTTTATATGCTATATATACTAGCATACTTTATTAATTTATTTAATTAATACTAAAATACTATTTAAAGCTTCTTTATAAGCACTTAAACTTGCTTTTATATTATCTTATAATAAGGATAGCAAAGTAGCTTTAAAAGTAGGCTAGATTTATTAAGAACTACTTTTACTACTGCATGAGTCAGAATCGAATGAGAGAGATGACGTGAGGGAGGTGGGAGGGGAGTTGAAGTAGATGGCTTAGTGGCGGAGCAGGTCACGTGTATGCAACATTCACTATGGTGCGCCCTCCACGATCTTGCGCTGGAACTCGACTTTCTGAAATTCGGACGCGTTGATATGAAAATGATTGCTAGAAAATGGGTGATCTTACTGACCTGATGATGTGCCTAGTTTGTACACCCTGCCCCAGCTCTGAAAAATGAAGCACCGCTCAGGTGTATTACCGATGCCGAGAATTTTCGGGAACTTCCGAGCTATGAGCGTTGCGAAAACACGGAGAGATGCTGGGAGATGCAGCTTACACCAGATACCGTACTCGCAAAACCCCTTGGAGAGCTGAGCACTGTGGAATCAAACAATAATATCACCAAAGCCTTGCACGTGATATGCACTCACAACACAAATGACCTTGGCAACTAGAAGGTCACCCGTACCCCATATAACACTGTTATTATAGATACGTCCTCAAACACCCATATACGACTAGTAAAAAAAACCACTTCGACTCAACCTACACTAACCACCTATACCAACTCGTATTACACCAAGATGAGCGATTCTGCTCAAAAAGCGGTGAATTCAACCGGCCTGCCATATTGCATGCGAGCGAGGGCTTCTTACTTGTCAATAGTGACTGAGAATATTGAAACTTTAATCGACTTGGGCCCTATCGAAGAAGAATTCAAAGGCAGGCCCTACCACACACGAGAAAGTCTCGAAAAAGCCGCAGAACAAGTCGAAATCGCACGCATTGACTCTCGGAAAGGCCAGCTAATTGACGACACCCGTGACGAGAACGAGCATGACGAATTTTCCGTGGATCAAACACACAGGCCGGAGTCTTACCACCAGTGCGTGACTTTGATCTGGGTCAGGTTATGGACTTTAGCGGAGGGGCTTGAGAACAAAGACACTTTGCCGCCGTACATAATCAATACACTTGTCCCCCTTTCCTATGTATCTGAATATTGGTACCAAGAAGAGGTTTGCAACGAGCATACCATCAAGCCCGGCGACGACGATCCATTGAGGAAGAAAGCGCAGAACGACTCTCCACCACAAGACCTCCTGTCTCGATTCATCGCAGCACAGGAAAAATGGGAGTCGTCCCCACAACGCACAACATTAAGAACCCAGCTGGAAATTCTGGCAACCAAAGTCCGAGTAAAAAATATCATCTGTTTCGCCCTTGGAGCCAACACCGAACAACACGTCTTCGCGAGCTACATGTCAGACTATCTCCGACAAATCTACACATCCCAATCCGGCGCTCCCGTCCCCGAAATCGACATCTGCGCCTACGATCCCGCATACAAATACACAGACATGGTCACTCTCGAGCACCTGTCCCCAGTCCCCATCCACATCGTCAGCGATCCATATCACTTCCTCGCCATCAACGAGCACACGCTGGTATTCAGCGTAGGATGCCCTGTTTTCGTTCCCTACCATGAGATCATTGCTGATGTATTGAGCCCCGGCGGCCCAGCGGCGTTTCTAACCAACGAGCTCCGGGAAAACTTCGATTGGCATTTGTCGAATCGTGTTCATTTTATTGATATTTGGACACCGAGGGTAGGGAAGATGATGGGCACGTATGAGAAGGTGTGGATGGAGGCTGCGTTGGAGTTTGGTGAGCATCATGTGTTTTCCTGGTTGTTGAATGTTGTTTTGTATACGCGAAAGGACGATGATCGGCGGGTGGATGGAATCGATAACTCGATTGAGAAGGTGCTTAACTTTGAGTAACAAATAGGTGCGGCGACAGGAAGCTCTTGAGAGGACGAACATGTTGATATTGACTCTACTAACTCTCAGTTCTAATACCCTAGTAGCCTTCAAGGTAGCTAGTAGAATAGATAGGGTTCTCTCTATACTATAACTATATTGGTACTCCAGAACTAAAGCCTTTATCTTAAAATATATAGAGTAGAGTTATAAAGTAGATATCTATAGAGGCTTATAATAGTATACTCTAGGCAGGAAGGAATGCAGAGACTATCTTCCTCCCCCCTAGCACAAGATCCACCGCCTTTAAAAGTTGTAATACATATATAAGAAACCAATATCAATATACAGTGTACAAGCGTACTTCACAGCAGCAGAGATTTCAGAGCATGCTACAAACTCGGCATGGATTCTGATTAATTACTCGTATTACCAACTCGTCCTGCATCCCACAACAGTTGGCAAGCCTTAACTATCACGTTACATCAGCCGCAGCATAGCTCCTTTCCGTGTTCGCTATCCGCTGCACGTACTCTTGTGTTGTCAACTAGTACTATAGGGTAGTGGTAAACGTTGGATATGAGCAGAGTTGTCAACAAGCAAGCTCGTGGCGTTTTTGAGGTCGAGCTTGATTTGCTTGCTTAGTTGACTATTTGGGGTTGAACTCTTTAGTATTCATTGCGACGTGTTGTGGTGGGGGAATAAATTAGTGTTGGATAGGTGGTCGATGGTGTTGGTGGTTGTTTTGGCTGATCGACTTCTCCTGGTGATCGACTTCTACCGATGATCAACTTCTACCGATGATCAACTTCTACCGATGATCAACTTCTACCGATGATCAACTTCTACCGATGATCAACTTCTACTGGTGATCGATTTCTACCGTAGCTCGCTTATATGAGTTCAACGCATCCTAGATAGGTATAGCGCTGCTGTCTGAAGACAAACTTGGCTTGCTTGTTGACAAGTCTGGATATAAAGCACAACGTTGTTTGAAGCTAAGAAGTGAACTCTGCTGTAAAAAGAGGGCATATTAGCCAGCGCACGTGAATGAAGTACCCCAAGTAATATAAAACATAACCATAAAACTTAAGAATTTGGAACACATGTCAGCCGGAGGAAAGTCTGCACAGCTAGCTGGCTTTACCTCGACTACCGCATGGTTGAATAACATCATTTAACTATGGTAGTTCAACCCTCCCCTCGACATTCACAAACACCAACATTGAATGCATAAAGCATTTAACCCATCCAGCCCTTCCAATCCGGACACCTCTCCCCATGATCCAGGAAATCCCTGCGCTCCCCCAATCCCTCCAAGTCACAATACTCCAACACCTCCGCCCCATACGCCTCCAACCCAATCCGCGTAAATCGCGCCCGCAGCTCCGCATCCGGCCGCCACGCGCCCGTCCTCCACCAAATCTGCCTCCCCCGAAACCCGTTCTCGCCAGGCTGCGTCGCAAATGCACGTGCATGCGGCCTCGTATACGCGATGCCCCAGGCCAGCGCTACCCTGTTCAACGAATCGTATAGTAGGGATGATATCCGGCTTAGATTGACAAGCTCGCTACCATTTTCATCTTCTTGTTCTTCGTCTTCCTCATCATCATCCGAGTCCGTGGGAAAAGAGTACCGAACCGGCGACCAGATAGCAAATGTCCTGAGCACAGGCATCTCCAGCGCCGCTCTAGCGAAGCCCGCCAGAAACGGCACGAGCGCGTCCTCGTTGGGTACGACGCGGAACCGGTATCTGAGTTCGTCGATGTTGAGGTCCATGTCTGCCGTTTCGTCGTCGAAGTCCTTGTCTTGCTCCGTATCAGCCAACGGCGGGTACTCGTCTGTCGCGTCGTCAACGTGGGTGTTGGGTACGTCCACTCGCCACGCTGTCGCTGGCGGGCCGTTGAAGTACCATGACCCGGAGGGAGTGCTCATGTGGAAGACAACGTGGAGGTTCTCGAGCATGGGCCAGGACGGCGCTGCGCCGCTGGCGGGCCAGAAGAGCGTTTGGTCGGCGACGACACGGATGTGCATGGTGCGAAGATGGTAGCTGAGCAGGCGCAGGCTGGAGCT
Source organism: Helminthosporium solani (assembly GCA_022560085.1). Taxonomy (NCBI): domain Eukaryota; kingdom Fungi; phylum Ascomycota; class Dothideomycetes; order Pleosporales; family Massarinaceae; genus Helminthosporium; species Helminthosporium solani. The sequence goes on along the minus strand of JAFISD010000290.1, from coordinate 6,707 downwards.
GAAAGGATCGTGCGGCGCAGGCGATGTGAGATCGGGGACTGTCCAGCGCTGGTCGATGTCTTCTACCTCCTCGAGCGGATACAGGAAATCGAGATGGGCGTGGCGTAACTTGTTGAGCGCGCCAGTAGCAAGAGCGCTGCCGAAGTCGTGTCTTGAGTCTCGGCGTGGGCCTTTCCAGTCGTGCGTGATATAGCGGTATATGGCTTGCGCTTGCGTCCCGCACCGGTAGTTGCTGTGCCATTCGTCGCCTCCAAGCTTGCATGTCAGAACTACGAGGTTGGGCAGCTTGTTCGCCAGGTCCAAAATCACGCGGGTATCGAGTTTCCTTAGTGACGGAGGGAAAATGTCCCATCGAGGCCGCTCTTCGGGCCTCTCGATAGTGAGAGTGCGAACACAGTTGACGCTGGGTAGACTGTCTGGCGACAGAAGATGGACTCTCCAGCTGACGAAATTCCGCTGGATTCCCCATTCTGAAGGCTTGGCCTTTAGGGTTGGCGTAAATACCCTCAGGTGAATGTGCCTGGAGCTAAGACTGTCTAGTTTTTTGAGCGTTAAGAACAGTACGTGCATCTGGCGAGTAAAGTCCTGGTCTCTTGAATCGAGGTCCTGTCTGGTTTCGCGACGCTTGTTCTGCGTCGTTTCAAAGGCATCGTCTTCTTCTTTTCCGTCCTTTTCGCCTCCGTCTTTTTCGTCTTGCTCTTCATCGTCTTCATCGTGCTCGACTCCGAAATCATCTTCTTCATCTTCGTCTTCGTCTTGGTCACCTTTGTACAGCTTTAACGCAGGGAAGCTGGGCCTAAGTATTACCTCTCGCAGATATTTCAAGCGGCGATGGTGATATCTATGCAGGAATGTTTCCGTATTCTCTGGGGTTAAAGTAAAGCTTCGAAACGCTCCGGAATGCTTCTCAGCAGCACTCTGGAAGCCGCGGGAGACATAGAGGGTATTTTTCAGATCACTGAAGTTGAGAAAGCTGCTGATACGGTCCGCCAGTTCCTGCGGTAGGCTGTCCATGACCAGTGAATTGATGTTGATTGAGGTCCTAAGACGAGGGTTGCGCTAAGTTGAGGTGCACGTTTTAAGAGGGTGGATCTGATCGGTGTGGCAGTAGTAGGTTCATATGTAGTGGATTCTGTAACGAGGAGGTATACCGTAAGGTAAGATATGGTAAGGTTACATGGAGAGCCTAACGTCGGGGCAATATGCATGTAATGTGGCGCGGTCGCCTCGCCTTGGTTCCCAGCGTTTCGTGATTGATCCCCGACTACTCCGTAATGTGAGATACGAGAAAGCTTTCCCTATTTAGCTGGCGCTCAAGATAGCCTGTACAGGTTCTATAGATATTATATAGCGTATATGTCGTATATATTGTGTGAGTCTCTGGGAATCTGATATGCTAAGATACCAAGCAAAGCACTCAAAGGTACAAAAAGGGATTAGCGCCTTGCTATAAGACACTATAATATACCAGGCTTAGCGTACTCATGTATCTATCGTACAGCATATAAGCGCAGGAGATTTTATATGGTCTATTAATAACATATCTATGTATAAACTTGTACAAACGTACTGTATGATTCTGATCACAAAATCTTTTTCAAATTATCTGTGTCGTTGAAGACATATATTGTGGAGGATCCTCGCACTTGAGCTACAGAGGGCTAGCTACTATAGGTACCATTAATGTATGTACATATCCACAGCATGTATATTTATGGTAGCATTGAAAAAGACGAGTGGTTTTGTTGAGAAGACGAGGCGGAACTATAGTCTACTACTATAGGTACCTGAGTATATAGTATAACAACATTTAAAGGTTGTAGAGAAAAAGCTCCTAACAAGTAAAAGTAATTTCAAGCCACCGCAGATGCTCACCTACGTCACCCACGGCTTAGCCCACGGCTTCCGGTTCTCCATATCCCACTGCTTCTTCAACCCCTGAATATCCGCCCACAGATCCTGGCTCTGCTGGTTTCGATCCTTGAGCGGCGTCCACGTATGAATCAGCAGATTCAGATACGTATTCATATCCGCTTGAGTCCTCCGCTTAGCCTCCTGGAACCTCTCATCCATGTACTCATTCCAAAGGTCCCCTAGACCCTGGCGTTTCCAAGCATGGAAGTTGGGCTTCGCGTGCCGCTCCATTTCCGTGTCGAGGTCGCGGAGAACCTTGCCCATGCGCACCTTTTGGCGTTTGAGGATCCCCAGGACGCCCTTGTCCGCCATGTACTTGCGGGCTCCTAGGAGGTTGCGCAGGTCAGATAGTGCTCGCCTGCCTCTGGCAACGGTTTTGGCTTGTGCATGGCCGCGGATTTTTTCCTGCTTGAAGACACCGGCGTTGGCATCGTCTTTGTTGGCCCACATCTATGCAGAGAACGCGTTAGTCGGAATGATGTATACATGCGTAACTGTGTTGATAGGTACAACTTGTTTTAACTTACGTATGCTTTGGCTGGTGTGTTGAGGAGCCCGTGGAGATAGACAAATTCTTCAAAATAGGCATTCCCTGCGCGTTGGCCCTCACGCCTGCCCGGATACGCATCTTTGATATGCTCGAGCGGTAACCTGGGACCAGCCGGCCCGCTTGGGATTTCAAACGGAACCAAAACATGCTGATCATTCGATTGCGTCCATGTTGCCTTCCAGTAGCCGCAGAAGTCTACCTGTGTCTGCGCTGATGACCTGTCTGGATTTTCGAACGTAATACCCGTCTTCTTCTTCTTCTTGATCCAGTCGAAGAACTTGGTTACGACCTGCCACTCCAGAACGTGCTCGAGGTGGTAATCTCCCTGGTTGATGCCGTTCGCCGGCGAGTTGGCTGCTCGGAACAGATAGTTGCTGCACACTTGTGGCTGTGTGAATCCATACCAGAGTTCTTTCTTGTTTGCCGTTTTCTAGGTCAATGTTAGCCACGCGTCTATCGAAGCTGTTTCAGATGCATTCATCGAGAGATTTTTTTGGTTCTACTTACCATCTCCCTTTTGTTGGGATAGTCCCATGCATCAAGAGTGATTCCGCAAGCTTGTCCAAGCTTGTCGGAGTACCTCTTCTCTAAGTGGACTCTGCTTCCACTGAATCTGTCCCGCAAGGCAAGCCCTGCGTCTCTTTTCTCGGTGGTAAGCCCACTTCTTCTTGCTTCAATCATCTGCTGTGCGTATAGCTCTTTGCATATGGGTGTCTTCTCCGGTGCGACGGATGAGGATGTGGCCGTCGATGACTTTAGTAATGATGATTTCGGCGATGGATTCGGTGATGGTTTTGGTGACGGAGTTGGCGACGGTTTTGGTGACGGTTTTGGTGATGGCTTGGTATCAGGTTTAGGATCAGGTTTAGGAGGGTCAGGCTTTGGAGCAGGTTTAGATCCACCCTTTTTTGGAGAGCGGTCTTCAAGCAAGACTGCCACGGGCTCACTCGAAGAAATCCGATACTGAGAGCCATTCTCCTCTTTCTTGATCAGTCCACCGCTCGCGTGCTGTAATCGAATGCACTGCGTGACGATCGCTATAAAGCTCTGGACGCAATCATCCCGGTCTCCGGGACTCTCACGTTCAACTGTGAACTCCACATTCTCGTCGTAAACCTGAGACAGACTCCCAACCTGATGGCTATCACAGAACTTGGAAATCGGCCCCTCGACGGCCTGGATTAAGCTGTTGAGCTTCTCGTCGGTTGGACCTCCTGAAGACTGCCCACCATAGCAGGTGAGGTTTGCATGAACACCAAGTGCATGCAAACCTAGAAGTGTCAGTAAAGCGAGAAGTCCAGCGTCTCTCATATTGAACTGGGAAATAATCAAACAGAAACAAATTGATATCAAGTAAAGACAGACAAGAAAACGAGGTCGTGTGCAGAGAGAAAAGACAGACCACCAGGGCCGTGAAAAGAAGAACCTCTGAATAAAAGAGGGACTGAAGAAATACAGAGACTTGGGTTACCAAAATCCATCATTTTTATATCGCCATAAGGTGTTTTGAGTCCGCATATCCAAGGTATTCCCTGAGTCCGCATATCCAAGGTATTCCCAGAGTCCTCTGCTCGGTCACCCTGTGGCTGGTTCTAATGTAAATCCGGACGGAGATGAACGAGACCCCATCGCACTTCGTGCGTGCTGTGCCGCTGAGATTCTAATAATTTGTATGGCTTCCAATTCTGCTGTTCCAGAAACCAACCAAGGTACGACCAGCTGCGTGCTTATGTCCTGACTAGCTCGCATTACTTACCATACCCCTGAACGGGCTTAGTTACTTCGTCGAGGTAATACCGCAGGATCACTGAGTATACTGTAGCTCTCGCCCTATCAGAATTGCAACCAGGTCACGTTCGCAAAGGCAACTAGGACCCCGAGTTTCTTAGGTCCGGAAGCCGTGATACAAGACTAAGGCTGAGGTCTGGGTTGGTCGCATCCGTATTTCAGGCTCAAGGTGTGGTACTCCCCGACGCATACAGACTGTGTTTGGGGTCGCGAAATCGTCGGCTCAGAGGGCTCTGAATTGCCGGATTTGAATTGACCGAGCTGAGATACTACTGCAATTGCGCGGCGTAGTTCATCGCTCAATGCACAGTGAAACGTGGTCCACATTTGATTATACTCACATTTAGCTCAACTCAATATGAGGCCGTAACACTACACATACCGTGCACAGAAACGCGTGTTGTTGTGAGCTAGGCTGTAGCCTGTGATACAGATCATATAGGGAATAAGAGATTGTTTCGCTGCAGTAGGAACAATCATCAGACTCAGAGTCACTTGAAGAATCGGAATCCGAAGAAAAGACAGAGTCTAGCTACATTGTCGTCATCGTCGGGGTGCTATTTCTTGGCGGTATTTGCCTGTCTTTCATGTGCAGAAGGAGGAGCATGATATGCGCCCTTCTCATTAGTAAAGTCTTGCGTGCTGCTGTCGATATCCTGAGGTCAACAGCTTTTCAACCTAACGATTTCCTCCCACCTTCGACATGTAAAACGCAATTCCTAAAACATATTTGGCTTTGTACCTCACTCTGTTTCTTCTCAACCTAGCAGTGACGATCCGATCCTTCTGGAAAACTAGAGCCTGACCATACATTTCCTCACTCTTATTCGTAGTCCTACTTGTGAACATCTGTGCCACTATACAGACACTATTCGAGAGCGAGATTACGATCAAATGGTTTCGTGAGTCGCGGCTGAGTACTAAATAGCTTCTCATGGGCATAAGCGCATAAGCAGTGCCATATATATACCGTAGAAATACTCACTTGGAGGACTAGTCTTTCCGTATCTTTGTGGTATTTGAGCCAGCGAAGGCCTTGCGGATGCTATGGCTAATATGGCTAAGCATGGCATTCTGTCTGTTGCTAGTGATATCGTCCGTTTGTGTGCGAGCGTAAGGCGTCTCCACGATCTGTTTCCGCTAACCCGTATAGCCTGGGACTGTTCAAAGGCAACATCTCCGCTCCCAATTTTCGAATGCAGGCCGAGAGCAACCTCATGGCCTTGCAGCGCGGCTAGAAGACTCAGGATCATCTTCTCCAGCGCTGAACGCGCGATAATACAACCACGACGCCACCCAGCCAGTCTCCTAAGCAAGACAGCAGCTGGGCCTCAATGTCCTGGTTATGTAGCCTAAGCCATCTTCCCTGTAGGGAGACCTCTCTAACACAGTGTAAGTCGCTTTATGATCATCATGCCCACGCGATATACCGTTCGCGCCCGCTAGAGTTCCAAGCCCAGGCGACTTAATGAAATAATCCCGTCTGCGCCTCGCCTAGATCAGCCATGGCCGGTATCGTTCAATCTCCGCTTCTTCACGGGCTCATCCACGTCTGAGCTGGATCCGAGTGAAGATGGCGTCATTGGGAATGCGAATTGGAATGTTGACGCCGAAAGCGAAGATACGGAAATTGTGGTGCAATCCACCTGGGGCATTGTTGGCACCTTACCCTGTGCACAGACATTGGCAAATGATGGGATGGCCTTTTTGATGTCGTCCAATCTCTCACCGAGACTGTATTCGACGATGTTGCGCAGTATATTTCGTGCTTGCTCGATTTCAGAATCTTGACGTAGCGAGGATTTGCAGACGAGTTCCATGTGGTGTTTGCTACCCTCTCGCCAATGCACCCATACTTCGCTGCTCTCAAGATCGCAGGTCAAAGAAAAGTGACATGTTTGGACAGTAGAGGGTTCAATCTCGGAATTCCGGTAGAACTCCGAGAGGTAGTTGACGACGACCGCGCCATCTCGAGCGGCCTGGTAGCAGGCATTAAGCATGTTCTCGTTGGCAATTTGAGCCTTCCATTGCGACGTCAAAAAGGGGAAATGTAGATATTGCGTGAGTGGAAATACTTGTAATGTGCGCTCCTCATCAAGAGAGAAAGGTGCATCCGTGGATGCGGCTTGAGCGTCTCGTCGGGTGACATAGCCAATACAGGAGTCTGATCTCGGCTGCGATAGCTCTCCAAATGTTGACTTGACGCTGGTATTTGGGGGTTGCAGACAGAAATACTTGTTCAAGAAAACTTCGTCCTTAGAGACGATATTCGGCACAGAGCTGACCCGATCATCCATAAGGTGCCCGTGCGCGTAATGCCCCCCGTCGCGTAATGCCCCACCAACACGGTAATACCAATTTTTTTAACACAATATAACTCTACTAATATAAGCTAGATTAAGGAAGTAGTTATAGTAGTAAAATCTATAGACCTAGGAGAATATTTTACATATAA